>PYFS01002886.1:0-222191 GCA_003671545.1 Ophiognomonia clavigignenti-juglandacearum | reverse complement strand
GATGCGAGTCTGCTGCTATTTTGGTATGGCCTTAAACTGGGCATTCTATCTGGCTGTCATAATTGCCAGCATTTACTCCAAGTTTGTCATGAAGGTGGCATTACCAAATAGCGGCTCTATCTGCAGGACGTGTATTTGAAGTTACGGTTTCTTGAAGAGGCTCAAGGATAGTGTTCTAGCCACTACGCCGTCCACTATTGAGTGGTGACAGTGCCGTTCTTTTCGATGTCCTCAACGCCCTCAATGCTGTTAATCTCGGCCTCGCATGCGCTGATCTCGCCATCGGGGATCTCCTTCTCGATCCTGAAACATTGTCAGTCCTTATGTCCAAAGAGCAGTGGCGGTTGGGGGGAGAATGGCGTAGAGGCAGCATACGCGAAGCCCTTGATAGTGGACGTGTACTTGTTGGTCACGGTCCAGCCCTTCTCCTCAGCTTGCTTGGCCGCGCTGTATGTCTCTGTTTAGCTGAATCGTTCGAAACGGATATTCGCAGTGGTGGAAGTATCTCACGCTTCGACCTGCTCCTTGGTGGAGGCCTTTGCCAGGCTGACCTGTAATCAAGAGTGTCAGAGAGGTCCGGTTCCGGGAGGGGGCCACAGGGCAAGGCAAGCACAGGAGCTTACAATGAACGATTGCTTGCCCATGTTGAAGATGGTTCTGCAAATGGTGGGTTGGTAGTTTGGAAGTAGAAGTCTAGGAGAGAGTAGGAGCGAATTCAAGGTTGTTGAAGGACTGAGAAATCGGCCAATGCAGAGGGCTTCGTGCGTGATTCTTATACAACCTTGGAACCTTAGGACACACCGAGCCCGCGAGGCTTAGGTAGGTATGTATCCCAGTGCTGTACACACCTGGGCAGGGACCAAGATAGGCCCACAACCGGCTACGTCACCTTGTGGGCGGTTGTGCGGGAAGCAGCGGCTATTGCATCAATGTTGGCGTTCAACGCCGACTTCACATGACCCCAATTGCTGAGGTGAGACGCATCTTCTCTAGCAATGCAAAAGATTCAGGCTCCTGCTCTAGATTCAATGCAAAGCAGGTTTCTTACCACAAGTCGGTCCTTTGACCATGAGACCACAGGTTGTGTGCCACACCTGAGCCTTTCTCAGCACCGGAGTCCGAACAAGGTGTTGAACCTTACGTACGGAGCCTACCGCAGGTCAGTGAGGAAGACATCTGCAATATTCTCCTGGTAAGCGTATCCAAGGCTGTCACAAATCGTCTACTTGTACCGTATATGTCGACGTCTCTTAAAAACTATTCGTAGGAAGCTCGCTCTCTTCCTCCCGCTCTTCTCATATTGCCGTTTTCCTTCCACTTTCCGCAGCAAAGCCTAGGTATCTTCACAGTTTCCGCCTGGGCGACTTTACCAACTCCCACTGGCGACGATTCCGATACCAATTAATCCAAATACAGACCTAGGCCTTTCATGACTTGGTGTTATGGGTCTGCACGCTTGGTAGTTTTATTATGTGGATGAAGCATCCATGAGCCCTCGAGTCAAAACAGATCTGTCGAGATTTCAAGTGGCCGAGATACTGATCAGGTCGCCTCTCTGTTCCTCTCATCTTCTTCTGCCTGGTCATGCCTTTGATGACTGTGTTCAGGACAATGGCGTCCGGAACTGTGGCCATGGCAATACCCTCGAGAAGAGATGCTGCCCGTCTAGCCCCCATCTAGCCCCCGTCGCATAACCCTCATGGCCACTGATGCTCATTCCGATGGCTTGGACAACGCAAATTATCTTCATTTACGTTGTGATGGGGGAATGCAAAGGGCTCACAGTGAGGGAGTGGGGCACCAGGCGTTACTTGTCTCAACTTGCAAGGTTCTACTAGTCGGCGCGATGCATACTCCCGTCTCCATCAGGGCTGGGAAAGTGGTATAAATACTCATCTTGCCCCTGAATCTTACTCTCCATCTTCTCAGGCATTGCATTACTGTTTCGTACCGAAGCAGAGCCCTCGTTGCCTCAGGAACGACCAGGATGACTCGTCAGCAGATGACGCCCACCAAGCGCAAACGCTCATCATCGACTTCGAGTCTCGAAGGGGAACCCACCAAGGAGAAGGTAATCGAACTAGAGCACGGTGAGAAAGATGACTTGAAGCAGATCTATATCAAGCCACAAGCAGATGCTGAGCTATTCGCAACGCCGTCGACCCCATCTCGCAAGCGCTCCAAGGCCGCCCCGAAAACACCGTTCAAGCCGGCTCCCAAAACACCGTCCAAATCCGCCATCAAGAAAGAGGGAGCAGCAAACAAGAGGAAATGGAAAGAAGAATGGCAGCAGTGGGTCCAAAACTACTACTGGGATAAGGAGGGCTCTGACTACCGTCAGAAGCCGGGCTCCGAGGTTATTCATCTCAGTGACGGTAGGAATACTCTCTTCTTGCACTCACATCGTGACATCGTGGACTCACTGCTAAAAATTCCACCACAGCAAAGGCCTTCTACCGCCTCACGAGAGATGAGCTGGACACGCTGGCTCATGTTGAGTTTGAGAACCAGAACAACCCCAGCCAACCAGGCAGGTCCTACTCGCACGATGGCGTCAAGGAGCTCGTCAATCAGAAGTTCGCCATGCTGGCTGGCCTGCACGAACACGGGAACATCCACTCCGGGTCGGTGATCAAGCAGGGACAACAGCTCTTTGACAATTAGTGAGCCGGGTTCAAAATTCTCGCTGAAACGGTTCGTTCGCTGACTCAAAACTGTTCCACGCACGATAGTACAGAGGAGCTGTTCCGAAGAACGCCGACCAGGAGGACGCAGCCAAAAACCTATGTCATCCGAGAGCGCTACCGCATGCTAGATGATAGGATACCCTGTGGAAGCTGGGAGTCGGCTATTTGGGAAGATGGGTCGATTGTTGGGTACTCGCGTAATATTCAGTTTGACCCCGTGGCTGGTACTGAAGATGCTCTGGGCTACTGGAAGGAGGATTGAGCATTATAGAGACAGGTTTCCGGCTGTTCTGCGTCGAAATTCTTGTCAGATGAACGAGGTTTGTTCTCGGTTTAGGGTCAACCAGGCTACTACATACGGAGATGCTGCATCCTCATTCTTAGTAGTGAATACACAAAACTGTTTCATCTCGGTTTTTGGGTGTGCAATTGCAGTATCCCTATCCGATAACCAACTCACCTTGCCCTCCCCCCAAACTACCATGACAATTCATGCTAGACACAAAAGACAAAAGAAACAGATTCTGAGAAGAGAGGGGCATGAGTACCATGCTGAGTCTCTTGGATGCCAGACCCCAATGGCTTGTTTTGCAGCCCATTGCCTGCCCGCATGCTGTCCTGCATCACACAATCGTCATGTGGAAAGAAGTTGGTGACTATCTGCAAACTATCCTTCAATGAGGCTAGACCTGCTGAAGCATATATGAACATTATGAACATTTGGTGGAAAGGGTGTTCAAGTGGTCACTTGCCTTGATAGTGGGACACAGTATTTGGTCAGTAGGCCTGCTGCATACGTTGCATGCAGTCTTGGAATGTGTGAAGTCACACTCTCAGATATGGGTCATTGCACCTTGTGCCTTGAAGGATGATGACCAGAGAGGATATCCAAATCAAGATGGACTAGGCGTTGCTATTGTGAAGGCATAGAACTACCTAGGTACTGTACGCTACCTACATCTGAAGGGAAAAGAAGAGGCCAAACAATGACCTGGTCCACAGGCATGAATTGGCTGTGGGCGATTTGCTTCCACCTCATGCTGCTCGTTGTGAAAATGGTATCCTTTTGTTGATCATAAAAGGCATGCAAGGAACATTCTAAGAATCGACAGTTGATGTTGGTGAAGATGTGGGTGGGATGGGGTGAAGTTGCAGGAGGGTGGTGTGTGCAGGGGATCCTAGCAGCCTGGGATATCCCTGTCGCTAAGCGGACAGGGGTCGTAGTCTTATCGATAGAAAAATGTTCTGAAAGTCGTCCAAAAACGCTTGTACTTTTTCCTGAATCCCCAACTTCTGCTCTACAAACCACTCTTGCGAAGATGGATGACCAGGCACACAAGCCTCACCGGAAATCCAAGGAGAGGAAAGAAAAGAAGGGAAACTCTGGAGGTTTGTTCCCCCCAGCTTTCTATGTCCAGTCCCTTGCACATCATATCTAACAATCGCATTATTCAGAACCGAATCCCAAAGCCTTCGCATTTTCCAAACCAGGCAAACTCCTCAAGCAGGCCGCGCGCTCGGGCGACATCAAAGAGAAACGACTCCACGTCCCGCTCGTCGACCGACTTCCCGATGAACCTCCTCCGCGGCTCGTGGCCATTGTTGGTCCTCCTGGCGTGGGCAAGACCACCCTCCTGAAGAGTCTTGTCCGCAGATACGCCAAAGAGTCCATGGCGCACCCACAGGGCCCGATCACCGTCGTCACGTCCAAAAAGCAGCGCCTCACATTCCTCGAATGTCCGAACGAGCTCGAGGCCATGGTCGACGTTGCAAAGGTGGCCGACATCGTCTTACTGATGATCGATGGCAACTATGGGTTCGAGATGGAGACCATGGAGTTCCTGAATGTCCTCGCCGCGACAGGCATGCCTGGAAATGTCTTTGGTATCCTCACACACCTTGACCTCTTTAGGAAACCGCAAGCCCTCAAGGACGCAAAAAAGAGACTGAAGCACAGGTTATGGAGCGAGCTGTACCAGGGCGCACACCTTTTCTACCTCTCCGGCGTATTGAACGGACGATACCCCGACCGCGAAATCCACAACCTTTCCCGATTCCTGTCGATCATGAAGAATCCCCGACCCTTGATCTGGCGCAACTCACACCCTTACGCCGTCATGGACAGTTGGCGAGATGTCACCCATCCTACCAAAATCGAGGAGGACGACAAGTGCGACCGATCGATTGTTCTGTCTGGATACCTCCGTGGTACGAACTTTGCATCTCAGGGACAGCGAGTACATATCCCAGGCCTGGGCGACTACACAGTATCGAATATGGAGATCCTCCCCGATCCGTGTCCGACACCACAGATGGAAGCAGCGATTTCGAAAGCAACTGGCAAGACCGGAAGACGGCGTCTAGACGAGAAGGAGAAGAAGTTGTACGCGCCCATGTCTGACCGCAGTGGGCTGAAAGTCGACGGCGATGCCATCTACATCTACAGGGACAAGGGCTTCACGTTTGACAAGGATGCTACAGACGTGGAGCGCGGCGAGGGAGAGGAGCTTATCATCAACCTGCAGTCCGAGAGGCGACTTCTTGGTCAGACGGACGACGGTGTTCAGCTGTTTGCGGGCGGCGAGCAACTGAAGCAGGTTGCAGAGGAAGAAGACACAGGCAGGAAGTCTCAGCGGAAGGCCAGGGTCGCTGTGCAGGATGGTGCCGAGGATGACATCGCCTACGACGACGATGAGGGGTCTGACGATGGGGACGACGCCCCCGATGCCGATGCCGAATTTGACGAGCAGAAGCTGGGCAAGATGTTCCAGAAAGACGCCGACAAGGACGCGGCCACGGACGATGTCGCATTCGCTGACAGTGATTCGGACCTTGGATCAATATCTGGGGATGATGACGATGATTTTGATGACGAAGACGACGCGTTAAAGTGGAAGGAAAACATGCAAGAACGGGCTATGCAACGCCATGAGAAATTGAAGCCGTACCGAGTGGCGGACCTGGCTCGCATGCTGTACAACGACACTCTGAGCTTATCAGATGTGCTCAAGAAGTGGAAAGGGGAAAATGATGACGAGGAAGAGGAAGAGGAGGACATTGAAGCGAATTCCGACGATGAGACATTCTTCAAGAAGTCTAAAAACGAGAAGGAAGATCTCGCGGACGACCGATCCGTTCCAGTCTTCGACTACGAAACACTTGCCGCACGTTGGTCCGATCAAGAGAACATAGGAGCTTTGAGGAAGAAGTTCGCCACAGCGACCTTACTGGATGGCGATGAGGAAGGAGACGGGGATGACGACTTCGAAGGATTCGGCTCTGGCGAGGAGGCAGGTGAAGACGATGACGACGAGGGCGACGGCGCCTTTGTGGATCTCGAAAATGGCGAGCAGCCGGCCCCAGCTGAAGTCAATCTTGAAGAGGAGCGTGAAAAGAATGCTCGCCGGAAAGAAGAGCTCAAACTGCGATTCGAAGAAGAGGACCGAGAAGGATTCAACAACGACAAAGCCAATGCGCGACGGGAAGGCGGAGGCGACGACGAATTCGGCGAAGACGGCTGGTACGATGCTCAGAAGGCTCTGATACAAAAGCAACTGGACATCAACAAGGCCGAGTTCGAAAACCTGGACGACAGACAGCGCGTCTTGGTGGAAGGCTTCAAGGCTGGAAAGTACGCCAAGTTGGTGATTGAGGGTGTCCCAGCAGAATTCGTGAAGCAATTCGACGCCAAGATGCCCATCATTGTCGGCGGTCTTTCTGCCACAGAAGATCGATTCGGATTCGTGCAAATGCGAATCAAGAAGCACAGATGGCACAAAAGGATCCTCAAGACGGGCGATCCGTTGATATTCTCGCTGGGGTGGAGACGATTCCAGTCGATGCCCATCTACAGCATCTCTGATTCTCGAGTGCGGAACAGAATGCTCAAGTACACTCCAGAGCACATGCATTGCTTTGGCACCTTCTACGGCCCACTCATAGCCCCAAATTCCGGGTTCGCCTGCTTCCAGTCCTTCTCATCCACCAACCCGGGCTTCAGGATAGCAGCAACCGGCACCGTCCTCAGCGTTGACGAGTCCACCGAGATCGTCAAGAAGCTCAAACTCACGGGCGTGCCCTACAAAATCTTCAAGAACACCGCCTTCATCAAAGACATGTTCAACACGTCCCTCGAAATCGCCAAGTTCGAGGGCGCCTCCATCAAGACCGTGTCCGGCATCCGCGGGCAGATCAAGCGCGCGCTGTCCAAGCCCGAGGGCCACTTCCGCGCCACCTTCGAGGACAAGATCCTGCTCTCGGACATCGTCTTCCTGCGCGCGTGGTACCCCATCAAGCCGCACCGCTTCTACAACCCGGTGCTCAACCTGGTCGGGTGGCAGCGCGCGCGGCTGACGGGCGAGATCCGCGCCGCGCAGGCGCTGCCGACGCCGCAGAACCGCAACTCGGCGTACCGGCCCGTCGCGCGCGCGGAGCGCCATTTCAACCCGCTGCGCGTGCCGCGCAAGCTCGCGGCCGACCTGCCGTTCCGGTCGCAGCTCGTCGCGACCAAGCCGCAGAAGAAGACGACGTACCTGCAGAAGCGCGCGGTGGTGGTCGGCGGGGGCGAGGAGAAGAAGGCGCGGGATCTGATGCAGAAGCTGACGACGATCCGCAAGGATGTCGCGGAGAAGCGGAAGGCGGCCAAGGACAAGAACAGGGCTGCGTTCAAGGAGAAGCTTGCGCTGCAGCAGGAGAAGAAGGCTGCGCGGGAGAAGAGGGAGACGAGGGAGTATTGGAGTCGGGAGGGGAAGAAACGGGGCGCTGGGGAAGAGGGCGGTGGTGGCGGGAAGAGGAAGAAGAGGTGAGCTGGCTGTCTGTTAGCTGGCGAGACTGGTAGAAGGTTAGAGGTATCAATTCAGATGATATATTTCCAACAGCCACCGTCCGTCCCCCTTTGTAATGTCAAATCAACAGCATGGCAGTGTGGTAGGTGTCCGTCCGTTGCTCAACGAGTTCATTTACCTGGGCTGAAGTGTTCTTGAACCACAAGTCACTATCTGCAGCCATGTTTATATACCTATCACAATCACTTCTAGCCAGGACTGCCTCCTCAGCAATCACATTTCCCCACTCACATCACCGCCACTATGTTTACGCAAAGATACGAATGCCAAAATCAGCCGGGTTGTTGAACCGCAGTCCCCGATCCAGCCCCGAAATACTCTCCAACTCCTCCTTGGTCAGATCAAACCCCGTCGAGTCCAAGTTCTGCGCCAGCCGCTCGGCCGAGTTGCTCTTCGGGATCACGATGATGCCCCTCTGCGTCGCCCACCGCAGCAGCACCTGCGCGGGCGTCTTCCCCGCCCTGGCCGCGGCCTTCTTGACGACGGGGTTCTCGAACAGCGGGCCGGCGTCGAGCGCGCGCTGCATGTTCAGCTCGAGGAAGCTGGCGGGGCCGAAGGACGAGTACGCGGTCACGGCGATGTTGTGCTCCTGGCACATCTTGATGAGCTCCGGCTGGACCAGATACGGGTGGTGCTCGACCTGGTTGACGGCGGGCGGGATCGTGGCGTAGCGCAGCACGTCGTACAGCAGCGCGGCGGTGAAGTTGGCGACGCCGATGGAGCGCAGCGGGCCGGTGGGGTTGGAGGGGCTGCGCACGAGCGACTCGAGGGCTTGCCAGGTTTCTTGGATGGGGACGGGGGCGAGCTTGCCGACGTTCTTTTGGGCGGCGTCGGACCAGAAGCTGGGGGTGGGGAGTTAATAGGTGCTATAGGGTTCGAATGGGGAGCGAGACGGTGAAGGTAGGGGGGGGGGGAGCTTACCATGGGTACTTCAGCTGCGACATGGGGATGTACTCCTGGGCGATGGGGAAGTGAATGAGGTACTGTACCAGTGTGTTAGCAGTCGCGTTCACACCTGCTCTTGGTCCCATTCCGGTACAGGAGGCACAGATACTAAGTACTCACCAAGTCCAGGTAGTCGACGCCCCAGTTCTTGTTCTCAAAGTTGGCCATCTCAATGACCTGCGGCTTGGCATGGTAGTTGTTCCACAGCTTGGACACGATAAACAGCTCCTCGCGTTTGCAGATGCCCTCCTTGAGCGCGCGGCGCACGCCCTCGCCGGCCTCGGCCGAGTTCTGGTAGTCGTGGGCGCCGTCGATGTGGCGGTAGCCGAGCTTGATGGCGTTGTAGACCGAGTCGGCGGCGTTGGTCGCGGGGACCTTCCAGATGCCGTAGCCCACAATGGGCATGTTCTGGTGTGGAGAAAGCAAGGGTCAGTCTCTCTCTTTTATTAGAGGAGAGCAGCGAGAGGGTTTCTCTTACGTAGCCGGACGACAGCTTGACAGATTGGGACATTTTGACTGCTGCTGGGGAGATTGTTGCGAACTTGCGGATGGTATTGCGGAACATTGATTGAGTCAATTGCTCACGATCGCGTCGAGACTTGACAGCGAGGTTCAGAGATGAGGAGGGGCTGCAGTGGATGAGCGGTTTCGCAAGGCTTAAGATCGACGAGAAAGGTTATTTTTCACATGAGCATCTCCATCGAGGTTCTCAATTGAATAGGGAATCTAGTCGCCCAGAAGGGCTAGCTTCTGCCTCTTGAAGCTTTGCCTCCTCATTTAGGCTCAATGCACTTTGCATTCATTCCCCTGGTGCGCTACTGTGGTATACTACTACCTACTGTAATACCTAGGTAGTATCTCAAGCCACCTAGGTACACCGCTTGCCTTCAGTGCCCACCCCTGTTCCCGATGACGATCCTCTCTGTTATGTACTGCACGCAGTACTCCGTAGGTAATGTACAGGAAGATAGCCTCTTCCGCCGGTGTCGGTGTCGGTGTTGCCGTCAAACTACTGTAGCAATGTGCCAGGCCGCCTTCTCTACGGCAGTACGGCAGAGTCTATTATCTGTGCTCCTCTTAGCAGTAGCATATTAGCAAGCAGCCCGCTCCTGTTACGGCATTGGCGATCCTGTTCTTCCAGTTACTGAAGCGCGCCAGCAAACTGTCCTTCCCCAATTTATCCTTTTGATCACCGCCGTCGGCAAAATGCCGCCCGAGTGATTGACAGGCTTGGCAACATGGTGCTTAAGCGTGGATCAAGCGCCGAAGACGGGATCGTCGTCTTTCTCTTATGCGGCGGTCGTCCAAGGCTCAATAAGGAGCTTCCAAAGTTACAATGTCGTCAACTTGCTGGACATCCAGCCTTGTACCATAGACCAATCAAAGTGATGTTCAAACCACCATGAATCTGCACACGGCGATTCTCAAGACGGTCTGCAGGACCCCTAGTCCCCAAGACCTGTCTGCCTCGGCGCCGCGACATTCTGCACAGACTGCGGACCAGCAGCAGCAGCGACAGGCGGCTGCAGCGCTGGCATCCTCATCTTCGCCGTAGCAATCTGCGAGCTCTTCCCCCACTGGCCATTGGCATACTGGCGGAAGCACAGCAGCTTCCCATCGTCGCCCACGCAGCCCAATATCTGCCCGTCGTCGTCAAACCCCACCCGCCACATCGGCTGCCTGTAGTGCTCGAGACTCGACAGAAGCGACAGCTGGTGCGGCACCTGGCCCGCCTGGTTCTTCCGCCGGTCGCCGTCGGACGAGGGGTGGTGCACGCCCTGGCTGATGCCCGAGGGGTGCTGCTGCGCCTGCCTCCTGCCCGCCGCACCACCACCACTCCCGCCAGCAGCACCCTTGCCGTTCCTCGCCGCCGGCCCGTCCACATGTGAACTGCCCCTAACGAGATCACTCTTCGCCCACGTCTTCCCGTCCGCGCTGTCGTACGGCGCGTCCAGCCTCAACACCCGCACAAACCCATCCATGCACGCGCTTGCCACAATATCATAACCGCGTATGTTCCCCGGCGCCCACGCCACATCGCGCACCAAGCCGCGGTGGCCCGTGCCCGTCGTCGTCGCGGCCTCGTAGAACTCCTTCTTCGTCGACGGCACGCCGTACGCGTGGAACACGACGTCGCGCGTGCGGTACACCTTGACGGTGTCCATGGCCGCGACCACGAGGCCCAGGCTGTCCGTCGGCACGCCCGCGCGCAGCGCCGCGTAGCACGGGTCTGGGCTGGGGTCGAAGCGCACGCGGAAGCTCGTCTCGACGCCGCGCGCGGGCTTCTCGCAGACGCGGAACTCGTCGAGCTGCGTCCACGAGGCCAGGTTCTCGGCGAGGTCGTTCTCGTGCACGGTGAGCGTGCCGTCCTCGGAGAGCAGGGCGAGGTGCGTCTGGCGGGTCTCCTCGTTGTGGCGCAGCGAGAAGGAGCGGTAGGGGGCGCGCGCGGAGCCTGTGTCGAAGGCGGGCTTGGCGGTGTCGCCGCCGCCGCTGCTGCCGCTGCTGCTGCTGGTGCCGCCGGGGGCGTTGCGGACGCGGTCGAGGCCGAAGCGGCGGCCGGGGGCGAGGGTGGGGGTTTCGGGCCAGAGCTTGAAGCGGCCTTCTGTGCCAAGGGAGGCGACGACGTTGGGGTAGACGGTTGGGGGGAGCCATTGCAGCTGGGAGGAGGGGGTTAGCGGGTGGGTCCTTGGTTCTTGGAAGAGTAGATAGATGGACATGGACAGTAAGATCACCTCTAGTATTTCGCCTTGATGGCCGTTCCATGTGTCGTATATCCTCCAGATGCCGTCTTGGTGGCGGTTGAAGATGCGGATCTTGCCATCTGTTGAGCCTGTGGCGCATCTGTCGCCGTAGCGGTTGTATGCGACCGCCTGAACGATTTCCACATGGCCATGTTTTACATTGATCTCAACATGGGCCCTCTCCTCCATGATGGGAGGCTCTCCCAGGGGTGGAAGCATGTTGGTGTGATTGATCAGAAGGAGCCTTGGAAGTTGGTCTCAAATGTTGATTGATGAATGAGAAGGTCCACGATTTTCGGGTGATACCTATAGTAGGTACTAGGTGTGAGCTGAGCCAGGTGGTCCGTGCACAACCTGCATCCCAAAGTGACTGCACAAAAACAAACATTAAAATTCCAACAACAGAACTGGTGTTTGTACGGTACTCTTTTGCCTTGAAATCTGTACATGTGCTTTATCTACAATGTCAATGTCCGAGGTGCACTAGGATTAGAGAACAAAATGATTATGCAAACAGTAGGTACACTATGCTGTGGAATATCACCTTCCAACATACAGAGGGTATACTATGCAATACACAATTCATCTAAGACTTATACTGTGGTATATATACAACTGCTTCTTCAATCCCTTTTCAAGGATTTGCCATCACAGGTATTGTATAGAGTACCTAGCAAAAGTACCTACTTCCAGATCCACATCTCACATGTCAACTCGAGTGCCACGAGGGACAAGACCCACCAAAGCATCTTTATTTTTAGGGGACCAATCGGCAGCTGACACCCCCTGTCCCGGAGCCGGGGGAGCTGGGATGAAGCTGCGTCACCTTTACAATCCGCAACGTCGCCAGATCTTTTGGCCTCTGTCTCGAAACACAGCATTGAGAAGTATTTTTCTAATAAAACACAGAAGAACCTGCAGATGTGCTTGAAATATTCCCTAGTCATGTAATTGTAACCTGTTCCTTTGTATTGAACCTAGCAGCCACCCTGGCGCATTTGCTTCCATACCAGGTAGGTATGTCAGATGTCTTAGAGCATCCCCCCCACCCCTGCAAGAATAGGTGTTCTCTTTGCCCAGGCATGGGTTCTTGGGAAAAGATACAAGATATCTTACAATCAAATGATCAATTTTCAAAGACTCTCGTGCCAAAACATGGTCCATAAACAATGAAATAAATCTTGTAGATTTTGCAATTGAACACTGCCTATCTATTTGATGAGGTGTGCGTGGTGGTTTGTGGGGCCTGCCTTCACAGTAGTACAGGGGGGCTCGAGCCCCCAAGTTCAACCTAAACGCTCAACTTCAACTTCAATTACTCTCTCCGGTCACCCACGACAACCACATTCATTTGTTCATTCTTTCACTCACTCGCACACCACCATTTTCAGAACCTTCGAACCCATTTATTCAAGTTATGAGAACAGTCCTGTGCACGAACTCGAAAAGTTTCACAATATATCACCATGGCTCGTGATGGCTTGAGCAGCACCGAGTCCAGCACGCTTGGCCTCCTGACAGCCGCCTGCTTTGCGCTTCTTGCCCGTGCCTTCAGAAGCGGCGGCGAGCCCATCATCGCGTCTCTTGCTTTGTCTGGCATTGCCTTCACAGCCACCTACTCTGGCATTGTGCAGACTGGTCCCAGTCTCCAAAAGGTCTTCCATGGAGCTGACCTGTCCAAGAGGGTGCGGAAGGAGATCCCAGAATGCGCGGGCCTCATCTGCGCTGTGGTCTACATCCTGGTGATCATTGTCTTCATCCCATTTGCCTTCTACAAAGACATTGTAGCCGCTACTAGCGGTGGCGGCAATCGCGATGTGGTCTACGAGGTTGAGCATGTGAACCAGGGCAGGTTCCTGCACAAGTTCCCCCACAGCAAGGTAAGCTCCCTCCCCTTTCCCAAAACCACCCAGAAACTTGGTCACTAACTTCTTGAAACCGCAAAACCCCAGCTCGCCTCCTTCCTCTCAGCAATCATCTCCCTCATGGGCATGGCCCTCCTCGGCCTCTTCGACGACCTCTTCGACCTGCGCTGGCGCCACAAGTTCTTCATGCCCGCCATCGCCGCCATCCCGCTGCTGGCCGTCTACATCGTCGACTTTGGCGTCACCTCCGTCGTCGTGCCCACTTTCCTGCAGCGCTACCTCCACGGCGCCGAGCTCGTCCACCTCGGCTGGCTGTACTACGCCTACATGGCCGCGCTGGCCATCTTCTGCCCCAACTCCATCAACATCTTCGCCGGCATCAACGGCATCGAGGTCATGCAGTCCATCGTCATCACCCTGCTCCTCATCGCCAACGACTCGCTGTACTTCGTCACCGCGTACCCGCACCCGGCCATCGACTCGCACCTCTTCAGCCTCTTCTTCCTGCTGCCCCTCCTCGGCGTCTCGCTCGCCCTCTTCGCCCACAACAAGTACCCCGCCGCCGTCTTCGTCGGCGACACGTACTGCTACTTCGCCGGCATGGTCTTCGTCGTCGTCAGCATCCAGGGCCACTTCAGCAAGACGCTCGTGCTGCTGCTGCTGCCGCAGATCTTCAACTTCGTCTACTCCGCGCCCCAGCTGTTCCACCTGATCCCCTGCCCCCGCCACCGCCTGCCGCGGTACAGCGCCGCGAGGGACCGCCTCGAGCCGAGCATGGTGCCCTGGACGGCGGAGAAGCAGCCGCGGTGGTTCGCCGCGCCCGTCATGCGCGTGCTGGGCGCGCTGGGGCTGCTGAAGGTTGTGTACGGCGTTGACGCGAGCAGCGGGCGCGAGATTTTCGTCGAGAGCTCGAATATGACCATCATCAACCTGTGGTTGGTGTTTCGCGGCCCGCTGCATGAGCGCCGCCTGGCGTGGGAGCTGGCGGGCATGCAGATGGTGGTCGGCATCATGGGCTTGGTGTTGCGCCATACGCTTGCTTTGTTGATCTTTAGGGAGGACAACTGGGGACTTGGCAGTTCGATGGTCTGAGATGCTGGGTGTGGAAGATGTTGGGGCTCCTTCTGGTTGCTGCCTTGGGAAGTTTTGTGGAGGCCACATCGTCTGGGGCTTTTGGACAATAAGTACTTTGGAAGATGTGAGGCAGGTGGCATACATCCTGGATACAAAGGCTCCTCACCACTGGATCAGCACCACCAAATGGAACCAGACCTAGAACTCTTTCCAATGAGGGGTGGCTGCCTGAAGCAGTATGTCTTCTTCACAAGGACCATATCGGGGTGGAAGAACACTCTTTGATCTTTCTAGGCCATCTGGACAAACTGTCGACAGAGGCTGTTCTACGAATGTATTCCTCCAGGTGTGAGGAAGGAGCAGGCCAAAGATGTGGAGTATCCTCAGATTCTAGGCCGCGATCCCTGGCTGCGTGCATCTGCAGGAGAGACGTGGTTTACTGAGGAGGTTGTTTGCATTTCTGCATTTGGCTGGAGTTCTCGGGGAAAGAGTATGGTCAAAAATAACTGGCAACATGATTTCGTCCTCTCATGCAGCAAGAGGAGGATATGGGTGGTTGTCTTTTTTCGAATACCCTGTACCAACAGAATATGCTCTCCAGATAGATCTCAAAGACAGAGACAAGAGTAATGCAGATATTTCAGACATTATCCCCTCTCTATGCCATTCATTCTCTCACTGTGTCAAGGACATGCCATCATAAAGAGTTCCAGATGTAGAGGTAGGAAAACTCGAGCAGCTTGAAATTGGGTAATCCTTTTGGTGTGGATACTGCGCAAAGGCGTCTCTCTCATACTGACATAAAATACAAGGCTCGGGAATGTAGTCAACCTTCTCAAGATCCAGTCTATCAGACTAGCAGTCGAGTCTATGGTCGACATCCCAGAAGACCCCACAACACATCACTTTTGTTTATCATAAGAACGTCAGAAGAGGAGGCCAGGTTCACACCTCTTCCTCCCGCATGACAAGTTCCCCTCCTTCCACCAAACACCACCAGAAACAAAAGTCCTCATCATCCATGAGTGGGGAAATAACAAATCAGTGCTCGAAAACAAGAGACGGCCCAAAGCTAATTTGCGAGCGCGAACGGGTTCATATGGCCAGCCTCCCAGGTTCGTTGCATTTGCCCCAATCCCCGAAAACCCATCCCAGGTTTGACCTGACCGAGCCTGGCCAAACACCCATCCCAACCCAACGCCATTTGTGTCCCATTCCTGAAAAGAGGTCCCAAATTTACATCCCAAAAAAGCCATTTTGAGCCTTCATCTCGCGTTGAGATTTAACACCATCCTAATCAAGACATAGAAAACACGCAGCGCTTGACGCCACGGCTGCCGCATTAAAACATTGTAGGGAGTGGTTGGTTGTTTTTGCTGACGCTTCATCACTCGCCAGAGTCAAAGTCGCTTTGATGGCGATCCTGTTTGCGTAGGCGGTCCATCGAATCTGAGCGCTTTCCCTCTACCATCATGCATGTTCATCTTCTGGGACCAGGAGAAGGCTGCAACGTAGCATGGTTGACACTGGCCTCGGAGTCGGAGAAGAGTCGTGGGAGCAGCGTGGTAAAGTCACCTCTCTGACTACCTCTCGTTCTTCCTCGCGAGGTAGACCGCTAAAATTATTTCTCTTTTCCCCTGACGGGACTGACAACGGCACCAGGATATCTCTAGCTCGCTGATACTGCAGTCGCTTCGGCGGCGGCAACATCTGTCGACTTGTCCTCATCGTGCATCTTGTGATCGCCATTTGTGAGCCCAGGTACGTCCGTGTCATCTTGTATTGTGGACTCCGTGGGGTGGTCGGAGTCAAGATTTGCCTTTGCCGCAGCGTCCGCCTCCTTCGCTGCCGTCTCTTTCTTCTTCCTTTTTTGCATGTAGTCTTGTAACGTCGACTTCTTCTTTTCCTTCACGGGGCTGACAGCGGCGGTGGCGGCAACATTATTATTGCCTTCCGTGGGCACGAGAGGGGTGGGAGGTATCGTGACCGAGAACGGTGATTGCACCGAACTTTTGGCGGACATCGGAGTCGTTGTAGCTGTGGCAGAAGTCGGACTTGCAAATGCAGGGACTGGTGGCATATGCGTACGAAGGTCGGGAGAGTCAACTTTGATGGGAGTCGCGATAGACCCAGTGTCACCGCGAAGACCCGCATTTGTTTCGTCGTGATTGACCGCAGCAGGTGGAGCGTCGGACATGATAGTGTCGGCTTCTTTAATGGCAGGCGAGGGCGAGGCCAACGGGAGGTCCTTGTACACACTTGACGGAGAGCTTTGTGACGATTTGATGGGAGGGCCCGGAGTAAAGTCCATTGACCTCTTTTGAGCGAGGTCCGTTTCACTCCGCTTTTGCATCATTAGCCTCCTGGTCAAGGAGACAACTTTCCTCCGTGATTGAGGCGCGGGAGGCTGATTGGATAGCTCTGGCTCTGTCTGGACACTGGTATCGCAGTAATTTCTGGAAGCAGACGAGGAGCTTCGGCCTGAATCTGATGCAACAGAGTGATGCCGAGACGCGTTTGTGTGATAGTGTGCTGAGGTCGGCGATACGGCACTCGTAGGTGACCCCGCGTTGCTGATGGAGGCCCTGGCATCACCAGTTCGGCTCTCAGCTGCTCCATTGATTTTACCGGCCGCGTGACTGGCACTGCCGTTCCGCTTTGTCTTCGAACCGCCAGAATTCGCAGTAGAACCATCTTTCTTTTTCTTCTTAGGCGGTTGTTGCTCCAATTTCTCAAACGTCTTCGCGTACTGCTCGGCTTTCCTCTTTTCCCTCTCAGTCGGCTCTGTCAGAATGACGGGCTTGTCGTAGAGAGCGGATCCAAGAGTCGCGTTGTCGACATTGGCAGAAACGTCGTCGTTACGACCTTCACTGGCTGCTCGGCTGTTAGTCGCCTGGCCGGTACTGGTCGGCGAAATGGTGTGCGGCTTGGACTTTGCTCGTTTCCTCTTGTGTCCATTGGCACGTAACTTTTCGTGGTAAAGTCGGCGAAACTGATCAAAGGTGCAATCAGGACCACGATTGCAGGCGCAAGCTCCGTAGTATGACATTAGAAGCGTGATCCATTGATCGAGGAAATTATAGTCCTTCTGGTCGATGGTGGCAACCACATCTGCAACAGACTGTTCGGTGCTTGACTCCTCGTCAAGGCCGAGCAGACGTTTCATGTACTTGTCGTAGTCTCCTTCCAGGTGGAATTCCCAGTCCAATGTAATCTCTTCATGGGCGGCAATTTTTCGATCACTGACTAGCCAGAAATGCCAACCGGCATCGTCAGACAGGTAGGTAACCAATCTGGCGTTCGGTCTGCAAGATCGGCGAACATGGCGAGCATTGGACCCTTCTCTCCGGGCATCAATGTATAGAGGGATGTGCTCGGGGAAGAAGACGAAGGGTACTGGTGCCGACAGATCTTTGTAGCCGTTTGCGGGATCGCGACAATAGTCTTGTTGCAGACCCACGACGCCTATCAATTCCATCATGGGAACATCAATGTCGATGGCCGAAGGCGTTATCAAACGAACAAATTGCAACGAACGACCTTCCGCAATTGGCTGTTCTTGTTTGTCCACGCGTAAGGGAGGATGGAGAGGAGAGGGTGTCTTCCTCACAACGACCTCGTCCAGCTCGGCACCTGCATCTTCTCGAAAGTCTGGGCATTCTGGTCTCGCCCACACAGCCATTTTGTTCGTAGTGGCAAGAGTCGCGATGGTGTTGTTATCAACCGGGTCAAAAGGCGTTCCGTGGCGGACAAGAAGATGAGAAGCAGATGGGTGAGGCTCGAATTCCGCGGGCAGATCTGGTGGTGTTGTTGCAGGACTCAGTGGGTGGCCGTGGTGATTGAATTTGGTGGCAGTAGCCGAGTGAGAGGGACTATGTCTGGCGGGTGCTGCGCTGACAGACTGGTTCGACTTGTGAGATGTCTTGACCTTCTTGTTAGGGTGTTGGTCATGCGGGCTACCGTTTTTGAAAGCGTCGCTGCTCACAGCATGACCATTTAGTTGTAAGTCTGTCGGCTTGACCTTCTTCTTGTGCGATTTCGACGAAGCCCTCTTGGTTCTTTTGTCGTGTGGTTCTTCGTCGACGTGTGGTGGGGCTCGCCGAGCAAGCATCCGCTCGGCAGCTTTGTGTCTGTCCAGATCTCGATGTTTCAGAGGTTTGCAATCAGCGCACGAGTGACGAAACTCGTCTTCTAGCGCCTTGCGACCAGGATAGTAGCATGCGATATGCTGCCATGTCTGGCATTCTTCGCATTCGACTGTGTAGCCATCATCACCAGAGAAGCCGCAAATGCATTGGATGACACCGTCGGAGTCTTCCTCCTTCTTCGGTTTGACCTTTGGGCTGGCATCTTTGACGATGTTTTTGTCAGCCGAGGCAAGGGGAGGCGCGGATTGCGTCGGCGCCGATGGAAAAGTATCTGTCATAATCTCCAAAGCCTTGCGAAGGGCAGAGTAGGACAGATCAATCGAGCAGATGATTATCGGAGCCTTCTGGGGAGCATGCTGGAGCGCGACTGAACGCGAAGGCCTGCGGAGTAGTGTAGGTCGAGGAAATCGACGGTCGTCGAAGGTTTCATCCGAGAGAGGGAACTCAGTCGGAATCGACTCGGGAGTCGTGAGCGTGTGGTCGAGCCAACTGAATGTCCGCAGAAGTGGATTAGGTGCCGGGTTGGTGGTCAAGGATGGAAGGAGGTTGGTCGTGTTGGAAGTTGGCGTGAAGAGGTCCAAGTTCAGCGGCTACGCAACGAATGCAAGTAATTGGCTTCGCTTCGCTGTGTGCCTTTGTGTGGTTGTCGGCGGCGAGGAATTGATTGCGGTCGTGGTTGTTGAGGCCGCGAGGGAGGAATCGGGAATGTGGAAGAGAGATGCGAAAGACACGGAGATTGAGACGAGACTGGGCGAAGCGTGATGCGCCTCGAGGGACAAAGAGATTCGATGGGGGCGGACAAGGGAGAGCGGTGTCAACAGATCATGAACTCGAAAGATTCATGCGGACTCGAAAGTAGAAGAATGGGCCCGGCGGGTATCGCAGAAAGGTGATTGTCAAAGACGGTGGGAAAAGGTGGTGGGAAAGGAGAGGACCTGGAGTTTGGAAGGAGAGGAGTTGAGAGTTGGGTTGGGGGGCAGGGCAGGGCAGAGGGCAGAAGTGGGAAAGAGACAGACAGAGAGGAGTTCCAAACCCAGAACCCAGAAGCAGCGCCAGGCCAGAGCCAGAGAGCCAGCCAGGCCAGCAGCAGCCAGGGCTCGTTTCCTTGCCGTACCGCTGCGGGAAAGGTACTTGGTACAAGGGGGGAACTCGGCTTGTGACCCTAACCCGCAGGTGAGAGATACCTACCTAGGTAGCGTCTTGGCCTGGGTACCTTGCGCAGAGGCAGCAGGGCACTGTCAGCGCCGGAACCGGGCTCTCGCTGCAGAGGTTTGATGAGAGGCTGGCAGGCTGGCCAGTGGCTGCTGCTGTTGGGCCGGCAGAGTCTTCCTCCTTGTTTGCACCGCATAGACTGCTTTCGAAGAGGTCGAGCGTTATCTGTTGAACTTGAGGCCATCGACAGACAATTAGCAGATGGGGCTTCATCAACCTACCTTTTTCTTCCGGTCTTGGAAGCGTAAACTGGTTGCATCAGTACGAAATATCAAACAGACATTGGGAGATAATGGAGGCATGAGACAGCAAAGTGACAACATCTTGATTGAGAAAATATAGACAAGTTTGACCTCAAGGTCAAGAAGTCTGCAAATGAGAGGAGTGGAACTAGAGAGGCAGACGGATAACACACAAAGAGGAAAAGTGATGTTGATACAGAGACAGTGTCGATGGTGATGAGATAGGTACGGAGTACAGTGGTTTGGATGATGGTGATGAGGTGGAAAGTGCAGATGAACATGCTGTGAGAAAGGGGTGGTTTTGGGGGCTTGAAAAACAAGGTTTGTGAATTCAAGTAGGCTGGAAGTTGGGAAGCACAACCGGCAGTGAAAAGGAAACTTGACGAAGCTCAGAGGCAAAAAGAGAATGAATCCGATGCCTTGGCAATTTGCTGGTCGAATCTGAAAAGAAAGGAGAGGGGAGACTGTCCCCCCAGCAGGGATATCCCAGCCCTGAAAGACATGACTCCTCCTCTAGCTGGTTGGTGTTGCAGGGGTATACCACAGTATGGCCTATCGGCGTTGACTGCCTCACTATCTCCAACCCCAGACAATTCCAACACCCATGAATGCTTCAGACTGGTCGACGGATTTGCACTTCTTGTACTGTCTGACCGGGCGTTTTGAAATTCTTCAGTCTGCGTCCAACTTCCGAATGCGTCTGTGACTCTGTGGTCATCGGTACACGAGCTGATTACGGAGTACTTCCCTACACAACTACTAATGTGACTCACTGAGATAACAAAAATGGGCCTCCGTCGGATTCCGAAACGGTCCCGCTGTTTGGGATCATCCTCCATCAGCCTCAACCAAAGCAGTCAAGGTCATCAGAACTACTAGGTTCAGCGCATACTTTGCTATCACCATCATGGGCATCCTTCAGCAGCTCGGCCTTCGAAGGTCGAGTAAATGGGAGCCCCTTACCATTCTAGACCATCTACTGTCTTCGCCTCTGCACTTCCTCGTTGCCCAGCTCCATGCCCTGATTCTCCTCCTTCGCGGTCACCCCTTCCGCCCCCCTAAGGACAAGACTCCCATCCGCATTGTCTGCCTCTCCGACACCCACGACCAGATTCCCCAGAATGTCCCAGACGGTGACCTACTCATCCACGCCGGTGATCTCACTAACCCCGGCACGGTGGACGCCATCCAGGCTCAAATAGACTGGCTCGCCTCCCTTCCCCATCGTCACAAAGTCTTCGTTGCGGGAAACCATGACAGCTGGTTCGACGTACGCAGCCGGAAGACAGAGGACAAACAGACCGCGCGGCGGCCAGACTTCATGGGGCTGCACTACCTGCAGAACAGCTCCGTGAACTTGGACTTTGCCGACGGGCGAAAAGTGAACGTGTATGGTGCCGCGGACCTCCCAGCCTGCGGGGGCGATGACAACGCCTTTCAGTACCAGCCCGGCAGACACCCATGGGCAGGCCGAATTCCGATGGACACCGATGTGTTGGTCACGCACACACCACCAAAGGGTCATATGGATCTGGATTTGGGCTGTCCGGGGCTGCTGGAGGAGGTGTGGCGGGTGAAACCGAAACTGCACGTCTTTGGGCACGTTCACTGGGGCCGTGGGCAGGAGAGTGTTTACTTTGACGAGTGTCAAAGGAATTTCGAGTCGTTTTCCTCGAAGGCGCGGCGTGGGGCCTTCTTCGACTTCATTCCTAATCGCGACTGGATCGATATTGTCAAGATTCTTTACTATGGCATCAACGCTATCCTCTTCAAGTATCTGATGCTAGGACCAGGCTCCAACAACGCGAGTCTTATGGTAAATGCCGCCTGCATGAACGGGAATACCGGAAGACTTCACAAAAAGGCCCCTCAACTTGTGGAAATATGAGTCTGCTTCAAGTTCCATATATGGCCGATCACAGATCCCTTCACTGAAGTCATTGGGTTTGAGAACCAAGTATTCCCGGCTCCTCGGACCTTACCCAGTGGACAATCCGTTGAAGCTCATGCTGGAGCTGAGAGTCGCGAGATGCGAACTAGGATTTGGTACCCGGGTCATGAACTTGCGTTAATGTCCGAAGTAGCATACTTGGTTGCTGCTATGTGGCTGAACGCCTGGGATCGATTCAGATATGGACGTTGCTGTTTAACCGCCCAAGCAAAATTGGTACTGAGCAAGAACTCAGAGAAGACAAGAACCTCAGAATACGCAGCAAACGCAAGAATCTCTCCTCATCAAAGCAGCATCCCCACAAAACCCAACAGCGTCATCAGCAAACCTCCCACAGCCCCCTTCGGCGGTGCCGCGGCAGTCACAGGGACGAGCGTCGTGTTGGGTCCCTTCGGCCTCGTAACATACTGCGTCGCTGTGGCCACTCCATACGCTGTGTTGGTCTTCACAACCTGGACAGGGACAGTGAGCGTCACCACGCTGGACCCATTTGTACCACATCCCGCACAGCTCTGTGTGAGGACAGTCTGCGGAATGCTGGGTGAGCTCGTCGGGCACACCACGATAGTCGTGCAGTATGTGAGCGTCACGAGCTGGGCCGGGTTTGTGCTGCACACGGTGGTATAAGTGACAGTGGAGGTTATAGTCTGCAAGGACGTCGCAATCACTCCAGTGCCGACCCCAGCGCCCGTAGCGGAGTTAGTTGTGTTTGATCCGAGCGCAGGAGCCGGCGGTGGCGTCGTCGAGTTGAGCCCGTTGATATTGGCGTACACTGACAGCAACACGTTGGGCAGGGCCGCTCGCTTGGTAGAGGCAGGGCTTCCGCCGCAGAACTGGGCACTGTTCCCTGGGCAGGGCTTGTTGCAGCTAGCACGGTCACTCACTGCGCCGGTGCCTGCGTCCAAGGTGTTTGCGCAATAGCACATCGAGTCGAGCGCTCCGGCGTACTTCTTGCCGCTGCACAGCCCCACGCACTTCTCGAGCGTCAGCGATGGATCAGTGCCCGACAGGTTGAACGAGCTGAAGCCTGAGGTCGAAGCGAAGCAGCCTAGGTACGAGTACACGTCGATGCTGGCAGGGTTGTGGTTTGGTACGATAGAGTCGACTGGCGAAATTGCAGATGATGGCGACGAGGCGGTCCTGGTGGTGGCGGAGCCAGTGGTGGCGGCACCATTAGCACCACTAGCTGCTGAGATGGCGACGGGCTGACCTGAGCTCATAGCCGATGGTCTTCCGGTCGTATATGTGCCGTTCTGTGGTACGGCCGTGGTGGACAGGACCTCGCCAATGCTGGTGGGGTCAACTACAGCGGTGCTATACACATCGATGTAGTTGACCTCCCAGTATAGCTCCTTAAACATCGAGGGATTGCCACCAACCCACTCATTGCACGTCTTGGCGTAGGTGGAACACACCGCATCACCAGCCCAGAGATTCCCAGCATATGATCCGCAGAAGTCCTGTTTCCAGCTAGCATCAGTACACACAAGCTTGTCAACTCAACAGCACGCCTCCACAACAACTCACAATATTCAGCACAATGCTCATATCCTTGAAGTGACTCTCCACATCACACCCGCCGCCCCCAAACACCGCCTGCGGCAGCCCCCACCCACTCGGATCCGGCTCTTTGGCCACGATGTCCGCAGGTATGGCTCCACGCGAGAAGTGCCAGATGCTGATAGCCTCGTCGGTCCACTGCAGCGCATACACGCCACCACCGACAGCGTTGAAGTCGCTGCCGTACGACGACATGTCTGTCATGGGCGGCACGTAGTTGCAACCGTAGATGGTGTTCGCACAGTCTGTGTACTGTTGCGTGCCGGTGAAGAGTTCCGAGGACATAGGTGGAAGCACGCAGTTGTTGGATGTGTGCGCCGACATGAGATTGTCGTAGGCCATGTTGGCGCCTTCGATGATGTCGATTTCGCCGCTGTTGGGCCAGTCTGGTCCGTACATCCAGACTACCGGGTGCATCAGTACAATTATTGGGTGCGTTGATGACCGAGAACAGAAGCGACGAGGGGGAGAAACGCTTACAGGCAGGCCATGCTCCGCACACAGAGCCAGGCATGTGTTCAAAGTCGCCGATCACGAGTCCCCGGTTCACGCTGGCCTTGCTCTCGATGCGAACACTTGGCCGACCACCTTCGCTACCATCGGACGGGTACACATTTGTGGTGTCGACGGACAGCGTGACGGCGCCGGTAATGTCGTTGACGGCGACGAGGCCCCGCGCGACGGCGGAGTTGTAGTCTTGGTATCTAGTGCGCCACAGGTCAGCGTTTTGTGGGTTTCTTCCTACTCAGGAACGGTGTGTAGATGGACAAGGAACGGCGAAGGGAATAGGCAGAGCGCACAAGGAACTTACGAGACGAATCCCTCAGTAGGATCGACAATGGAGACGAAATTGAAGGATTCAATGAGAGACTGTCCTGAATAAGACGTTGCTAAGGAATATGTAGACATAGTTGGTTGTAGATGCAGAAACTTCAATGCAGCAAGACAAACGAGTGTTGGTTGAACAAGACTCCAAAGAGCGACTAGAGGTGAGGGAAAGTGTGCGGCTGCAAATTGGAATACCTACAACTCTTTGAAAAAGAGACTGGCCATCTTTATGAGACTGGCTGGTCGGACAGTATCAAGGGAACGAGGGCTGACTTGCCATTTTACCTCTTAAGCTGCATTCCAGACATCATCCTCCGGGCACTTAGACTGAGACCGCTTTACGCGCCAACGCGCGAGGACATGCCGCGCAGGAATTCAACAATGCTCTTTAATGGATTCTCGACTCGGAATGCCCAAGGGAGCACAGTAATATTGAGTGAGAAGAATCATGTCAAAATTGCCTCGAAACGCCTACGCTATGCTGTGAACCACCCGAATACTCCAAAGATAGAAAGACAATTCCGGATTCCAGATCCCAGGCTGGAAAAGTCCCAGCTCACTAGACCATAATGCGCCGCAAGCCCTCCGTTCCACCCAGCACCCTCCTACCCGTGACCGCACATCGCGTCGCGCCGCTCTCCCACTTGCCCTCCTTGCCGACCATGAACGCCTCCTGCCGCGGATGGTCACCGCTCACCCACTTGTGGATGCATGTGTAGCAGTACACCACACCCGTCTGGCACGCCGTTGGGGTGGTGATGTCGTCGGCGCAGATTGGGCAGAACTCGGAGTTTGACGGTGGTCGAACCGTGTAGATTGGCAAAAAGCTGTTCTTCGCGATCGGCGCCCGCGCAGCCATCGCCTTCTCATCCTCCTCATTCTCGTCGTCCCCCTCCACAGCGGGCTTGTCGCTGGCCGGACTGGGCTTCGTGATCTTGCCACTACCCTCGTTCGCCCCTGAAACCGTAGGCGGTGGTAGATCCAGACTCTCCGCCGCTCGTCTCGAGAGCTGCTTCGCAAAGTCGCTCTGGTACCACCACTCCAAAAACTTGAGCGCAAAGATGCTCGTCGGCAGCAACACCGACAAGCTCCCCAGCACCTTGGCACTCATATTCCGCGGCGAGAACAAGCTCGTCGGCCCCGGCCCCGCGCCCTTGTCCCTCCCCTCCTGCGTCAGCGCCTCAATGGCACTATAATCCGCGGCCGTCATGCGACGCACCCGCGTGCCGATCAGCCACAGAAACGGGCTGTGGTACTTTGAGCTGTCGAACAGGTACGCCAGGTTGAACGCCAGCAGCGCAAAGTAGTACGCGGCATTGACGCTCGGGTAGACGTTCCGCAGGAACCAGCGGTAGTAGTGCAGCACCTTGTCGCGCCACGTCGCGCCGGCCGGCAGGCTCGTGTACGCGGTGCCCAGCAGCGCGCGCGGCGCGTTGACCTCGTACGCCTCGTCGAGCTTGCGCTTGAGGTAGGGGATGCCGACGATGACGGCGAGATTGCGCCAGACGTCCGCGGTCCGCAGGCGGAGCGCATCGCGGACGACGGCGGGCGCGCGTGCGGCCGCGCGGGGGATCTCGGCGCTGAGGGCGGCTTCGCGCTTGAGCCCGTAGAAGTGCTCGGTGAAGGCGCCGCCGCGGGTGCGGAGGTAGTGGCGCTCGACGAGGAGGTGGAGCAGGGCGTAGAGCTCGTCGAAGGAGTTTAGCACCGGGAGGAGGTAGCGCGGGGAGCGGTGGGTGGCGTGCACGAGGAGGTAGCGGAGGGTCGGGGGGAGGAGAGCGGCGAGTTGTTGTTCGGAGAGGAGCTCGAAGAGGGAGGGCTTCTGGTCGTCGAAGGAGGTGCCGCGGAGGGCGGTGATGAACTCCATGTTGGTCTGTGCACACCTAAGAGGAGGTGACTGTGGTAGACATCGAGGTTGGGCGCGGGCGCGAATGTTCTTGTGAATTTCTATCTGTGCTGAGATCATGGCAAGGCTCCTCCCTTCACATATGGTTTAAAGTTTTGCCGAGGCATAACAGCAGGAGCTTACCCGATTCGGACTTAGGTGCCGAAGATCAACCGCGTCCCCACTTATTTTGACGACTATCCATCAGTCGCACCTTGACAGTCACGAAAACATGTTCTTGGTTCTCGACAGTAAACCTTCACCCGGCACCCGTAATCTTCCACGGTCGCATGTGCACAGCAATGTGGTGGTCATGCGTCTATTGCGCTATGCATCATAATTCCGGAAGTCTGGAACGCAGCGCTCTCCAAGACCTTCGGCCTGATAGCCTGAAGGCATTTTATCCTGGCCGTGGAAGGCCCTTTGGCATGGTGAAGTTCGCTCTCTACCGATAGACGCCGAATTTCCATTTCGCCTACGGATACATTCTCTAATTCTGAGCTCTTGATGTCTGAGAAACGGCTACCTGACTTCCGCTTTGAGAACCGGGATGATGCGAAATCAGCTCGATTTCATCCTGGACAAAAATACCCTGTGTGTCTGAGTCTGAGTCTACCGAACCACTGAACGCACGCTCATTGTGTTTGGCCGTTATGGTTGTTTGTGTTGTTGACCGCAAGTAGGCATTGCTGTGTCCGAAATCATCCGAGGCAGGGCCGCTGCTTTTGTATGTATTGAGCGGTGTCGTGGGATCCTTTTGACACGGCGACAAGAGACCTACTAGAACAGGCAGAGAGGCGGTGATCAACCCGAAGACAAGATCCACCATGGCCCAAGCCAACACGCCGGTATACGACCCTGTCCCTCGATCGTCAGTAAACTTTGGAAGTCTTGATCTATACGTGAGTGCGGCGTGTGACTCAACGTCAGGCGGACGATTGCAAAGTAGGAACCTCTGATGCTCGCACGAAAGTCACTTACAGGTTGAATCCAATGTCATGGTTGACTGACTGACCGACCTCATCACAGCACCAGCGCATGAGATGGTTCCGGTGGAGAAGACAACCAAGAGTCTAATCTTGGTGGGCCAAGGTAGCCTCACTCTCCACAAAGCGAAGAAAGGCGGCATGAGTAGACAGAAGTCCATGACAACATGGATTGCACCCAGCACAAGCTGCATGGGTTCGATCCATGTTCCACAATAGGCCGGCTGGTCGAGTTTTCCGCGTTTCAGGAGGCTGAAAGCAGCGGCGGGTGGGTTACACCGGAACCCATGAGAGAAAGCGGCAAAAATAACAAACGCAGTGAGTAATGCGAGGAAAGTATTGTTCGCGATATCCCATGCTCGTGAGGTCTGTGCTAAAAGGCGTCGATGAAATAGGCAAATGGAGATTTTGATCAGTCCAACTGACACAAAAAATATGGCAGTGCCAGGAGTTGTCATCTGTGGAACAGATTCTTGTTAGATATTTCCGCATAGTGGTCTGAAGAATGCTGGAACTTGACTTCTTACTCGGTAAAATACGGCGTATTCAGCGTACGTGATTGTGCTCATGTGCCTGCCGCCTCCTCCTCCGGTGACGGCGCCCAGCTGGGTACATGGGTAAGAAATAGTGATTAACTGACCGAGTATCAGTATCGAGGGCTCTCACATGGCGTCAACCTTGGAAGCCATCGTGACACACGAACAAAGGAGACTTCGAGGGATTCGAATCGCATACCATGGCGGGCAAAAGCATCCAGTCGTCCCAACCCCAGCGAAGACCAGGTCGAAAGATGCGGAGGCCCAAGCGTGCGCAGGAGATCAGGATCATCACTATCAAGCTGATGACTAGTCCTGCCAAGATGGGCGCTACCTCTTGTTCATCCTTTTGGGAGTCCGGAATACTTGGCACCATCGTGTACCCGTCAGCGGGGCGGGTGCTTGCGTCGTCCATACCCACATATCGAAACATGCCCCGTACGATCCAGTAGTCGAACTGGCTGTTTGGTGGAAGGCCCACGAGGGCTGAATGGTTCTTCATTTTCAGTGTCAGCTCTAAGAAGCCCAGGTGAATCTCTGGGGAAGTGGACGGCTCGCTGCATCGTCGACTCTTCGCTGCTCAGCGGGTTGTCGACTCTGATATACAACTCCACCAAGTCGCTCGGCCGGAAGAACCTCCAGCATCAATCCAGTACCTAGGTAACCTCGTCAATATCATACCAGACGGACAACGGACGAACGCTATCTCATTACCTCTCTGGTTCAAACCGACGGAAGGCTCCAGCTGGCTGTAACATCGGTGTACGTCGTACCATTGAATGGGCAGTTGGTTTGTCGACACTGTCTAGGTATGAGGCTCTGGCTCCAGGAGATGACATAGATAAGACGGAGGAATAGCCTTTTACAATCGAGGAAAATTACCGAGAACTCAACGGACCTTGGAAACCGAATGTTTCGTGTTGACAAACGAGCACCACGGAAATGACGGAGCAGGCAAGTATGCAGCTTTATGGAGAACTTGTTGGTGACCAATATCAGCTCTTTGGTATTGCCGCACTGATACTACCTTGCTATCACAGATTCTGGCTCTGGCCGGCACCCTGACCAGCACCTTGGGAGGCACAATATGCTGTACCTCAGGTCCTCGTTGACTTCTGCACCGTGGAGTGATGTACTCGCACCTTCCTAGAACCCAGAGACGCCATTATCCGCAGAGAAGTTCCTGATGATGGCAGATCCTAAACGATACACTCACCTGCAGAGCTTCCGAAGAAATCTACAGCGCGTATATCATTCATGTCAAAGTTCGCGTGGAACGGTCGAGTGGCTCCACTCGACAGAGCTCTAGAGGTCCACCGCCGTGCAGCAGCGCAACCCGCTGCTCAGCTCGACTCCAGATTTGATCACTAGCGCGTGCTGAGATGCTGCATTACTTCGAGAAAAGGGGTCAACTTTTCCACTGCCTTGATCTCACAAAATTCGTGTATAAAGAGATGGGAAAATATCACGTTGGCGACATCTGGCAATCACGCAGCTCCGTGCTGTAACTGCCCGATTCGTCCAGCTCGCCGTCCTGGTAATCCTTGCTTCCAAAGTTCAGGTTTCACCCGGCTCAGGTACAATGCGTCTGCTGCATCTCAATGCAGGCCTACTATGGTCCGCATTCATCGCCACTGGACGAGCAGGCAATGTCACTCTGACGAACAGCACTTGTGTCGCCGGAAACGCGATCTCGGCGAAATGTAAGAGCGCAGAGAGCCCTTATTTCAGAGACTTCTTTTATGTGGGAGGTCACGATGTATACAATGCGGATATTGGAGGAAACCTGACGTTTGATCAAATTTACGTGGAGAAATTGAGTCCGGTGGGAGGAGTGACCCAGCCGCAGCCGATTGTGTTCTTCCACGGTGGTGGTAAGCAGAGTCCAATTTTCAAGCTGGAAAGCTTGAGAACTATCTCCTCATGATGATACCTCGCTAACAAGGTCTCAGGTACATCTGGAGTTGTGAGTGTTCTGTATCGACCCATACAAACTTGGCACTCATTCACACTGGTAGACCTGGCTCAACACACCGGACAACCGCAAAGGTCTCGCTTCCTGGTTCATCGATCAGGGCTATTTGGTCTACATCATCGACCAAACCTCAGTCGGTCGCGGCACCGAGCAAAATCTCGACGACTTCCCCTTCAGAATAGGTTCCACGGTTCAAGTCACCGAAGCTGGGTTCACAGCACCCGAGATATCCAATGACTTCCCGCAATCGCAGAATCACACCCAATGGCCTGGCTCGGGTCGGATCGGAGACCCCATCTTCAATGCCTTTGAGGCCACCTTTATCCCGCTGACCAACAACGCGACATCGCAGCAACTGTCGATGCGCGCATCTGGCTGTAAGATGCTGCAGATGATCGGCAAGCCGTCCTTCTTGGTATCACATTCGATAGGGGCGATACATCCCATGTTGCTGTCGAACGACTGCCCAGAGTACGTCGCGGGCAACATCAATCTCGACCCAGCGACCACCCCTTTTGGTACTTATGCGGGAGGTGACCCGGGTATGGCGTGGCTGGGCGAGCGGCTCTGGGGCTTCACTGATACCTACCTGAGGTGAGTCTCCACGTTCTACCTTTTAGAAGGAGGGAGGATACTCACTCAATAACAGCTACGATCCCCCCATTTCCAACTACACGGAGCTTAATATCACCCTCGTGGGCGTGGACAGCAGAGCCAACCACAGCTGCATGCTGCAGACTGGCTATCCCATCATCCACACGCTGCCCAATATCGCCAGCGTGCCTTATGTGGCGCTGACCGGTGCGGCTAGCCAGCACATCACGTACGATCATTGTGTCATTGCGTATTTGCGACAGACGGGAGGCAACCCAGACTGGATCTTGCTGGAGGACCTCGGAATCACGGGAAATGCGCATTTCGCACACTTAGAGCTGAACAATTTGGAGATTGCGGCGGTGATACATGAGTGGATACAGGGCAAGTTGAATTAAATGACTGGGAGTTTGCAGCTCAACTCGACTATAGTACCTATAGGTAGGTAGGGTGCATCTAATCACTAGCGCTCACCGAGACATACGACTTCAGGAAATTCCGAGATCAATGGCAGCACTACCTAGGTACATGTAATTGGCGGCAGGCTGTCCTTCGAACTGTCAGCACAGCCTCTAAGTTGCTCAGACCGGGTTCATTGAGTTGCCTTCCAAGCTACTTGCCTATATATTCAAGTCCTTGCAAAGTCTATGTCGTCGGCCTGGTCCGGAAGTGCACCACCTCGCAACACCAATTGCTCGATCCTACGCTGTCTTAGAAGCAGAACAAGTGCAATCGCTCACTGGGAAGCACAGTGACTCAGTTGCCTCCAACTTTCGGCTGCGGGTTCTCACCCTGCGTCTCACCCTGCGCCAACTCACAATGATAGCGACTCGTCTAAACACTCTCTGCTCTGGTTTTCTCATTGTTCGGATTCAATTCCCGTTTCTATCAGCTACAATTCTTTCGGCATTGAAGCAATGATCTACATCGACGAACCTCACCGAATCACTCGATCTCCTCATGCCAGGCGTCGGGGAAGTTGTGAGCGGCAGCATGCGCATCTGGGACTATGATACGCTACTGGCCGCCTAAAAACGGGAAAACATCGACCCAGCTGGCGACTTCTGGTACCTTGATCAGCGCAAATATGGTTCTTCGCCACATGGAGGTTATGGTCTAGGGGAAGGAAGATTACTGGCGTGGCTGATGAAGTTGTGGACGGTGAGAGAGGCCTGTTTGTACCCTCGATTTATGGGACGGTGCACACCTTGATGAGCGTATGATGCGCTGTGGGTGGCGTAAGTGCCACGCAGTCCACAAAAGTCCACAAAGTAAACTTACGCTTACCACTTTCTGTCGTGGTGCCTTTGGCTTGACGAGAGATGTATAGATTGCTACCCGGACCCAACTCCTGAGCGGCACAGTGGAAGATAGACTCCAACCCGTTTTCCCAGCAACGAGCTCGTCAACTACTCCATCGCGAGGTGCAATTGTGTCGAAGAGATTACAGCCAAATTCTAACATCTCTTTCTTTCCTTTCCAAGCTTAGAGCGCACCAAACTGCGATGCTGGCTCTAACCGCAAGACCAAGCCTCCGCAGTATCAACATCTCCCCCAGCGTACCTCGCCACCCCAGGCCACGGGCACAGCGTCCTTTGCCTCTCCACCCACGGCGCCGTGTCATTCCAAAACTTGGTTGCAACGATCTCCTCCGGGCCCCTCCCCTCCTCAAACCACGCCATCAGCGCCAGCACCGCATCATGCCTCGCATCCATGAACCCCGGAACCGAGTGCGTCGCGTTCCGCAGCCCACCCAACCTCCCCGCGATCCCCGCAATCTGCGACGCCGCGGCGATATACCAGGGCGCGCCGGGCTGCGTCGCCGCGGCCGAGGTGCAGTGGTTCATGCCCGGGATGAGAAAGAGGCGCAGGAACGAGCTCAAGGCCCTGTCGTCGTCGTGTTCCTCCGGGAACATCGCCTCGCGCGTGCGCCGGAGGTACTCCACGCTCGACGCGGCGGGGATCAGCCCGTCGGCGAGCCCGTGGTACATCAGGATCTTGCCGCCGCGGGCTGCGTAGGCAGAGACGTTGAAGCTGTCTGCTGTTGCCTGCCCGGGATCCAGTGCTGCGGCGGCGAAGAAGTCCTGGTCGGTGTAGTCTGTGAAGTCGTATGTGGTGTCGTTGTACACGAAGTGCTGGAAGTATCCGTACCCTACTGGATTCGCGGCCGACGACGCCAGATCCGAAGGGTTGCTTCCGAGTGTCAGTCCCGGGAAGACATGCGTGCCGTTTGCTGTTGTGTAGGGAGATAGCAACGCTTTCAGCGTGGGAAGTTGCGGCTTGGAAAGACAGGCTGATTGGTTCTGGGAGGCGGCGGAGGAGGAACAGAGAAGCGAGGTGTAGTTGATATGGCACCGGGCGGGATCTTGGACGATGGAGTCTCTCAGTCCATCCTGAGCATCGCACTGCTCGGTAATGCGGGCAGTGATGGAGTCAAATTGGGCCTTCGTAATGGAAGAGGAAACAACCGGGTGGTAGTTCTGAAGCGGCAGCCACGTCGTCCAGGACTGCAGATTCGTTGTCTGCCAGGCCGCATCGCCAACAAGCACGCCGTCAAAGTCGTCTGGATACAGCTGGACAAGTCGTAGGCCCTGACGGCCACCCGTGGCACATCCGGTGTAGTAAGATGCCCTGATTCCGGTGTCATTGGTTCTTTCCTGGATGGCCTCGTAGTATGCTAGGACGATGGCTTTTGCCATTTGGACGGAGCCGTGGAGTGCGCGGTAGCTCCAGTCAATGATACTCTCGGGGTTGTTCAGGGCCCATGAGCTATCTATGATATCGGAAAGGTGCCCTGTGTCGGTGGACATGCTCGCGAATCCATAATGAGTGTATTCACCCATATCGGGGTACTTTACTCGAAGTTAGGGATTCATAGCCTTGCAAGTTCTAACTTCGAGTCTGTGGACTTACGTTGATACCCCCACCAAATCCTCCGTTTCCTGTAGTCATGAGTCGCCCGTCCCATTCGTCTGGAAGGAAGACGGCGAAGTTATAAGCCGTCGTCGTCGAGGACGCAATGCGGATCTTGACGGCGCATACGGATGGGAGATTGGTGGCGTTGCTCGGGTACTCAGGACTAGGATCAAAGGAGGATCCACCGGCCGCGATCTTGGAGACATACACGATGGAAGCACACGAGACGTTGTTCATGCTCTGAAGCATGAAATTGAAGGAGGCCACATCGCAAGACAGCTTTGCTGGCTCTGCGCGGCTCTGGCCCCAGAGAAGCACAGGAGACAACCACCACAGCTTCATGTTGAGTGAGTTGGGGGAGATGGGTTATTGAGACTGGGGCAATGAATCTTAGGCAGTATTGTAGAATTTTCACTGCACTGATAGGCTTGGATCGTGGCGACGATGGCTTGAATACTTACTTCGTGGGCCTTGGCTGCTTACCAGTTGAATGGACGCCATGCTCAAGTGCTTACTCTCAGCTCTTAGCATGTTGCTCGGCTTGATGCATCTCACGGGACCAGTGCGCCATCTGCTAGAATTTGCTGCTATAGATCTAAGATGTATTATTTCCCTGGCCCAGTTCTCCTGTGGCGCCGCCAAAACGAGGCTCGGGGCCACTCTGGTGATATTGGCGCGCACACGGGCCCGGAAGGCTCATTTTGAAGCTCTTCTAAGTTCTCCTAAGCATCCACGTCCCCAACTATCGGACCAACTTGTGGAGTTACGCTGGCTTTGACAACCTTGGGGCAGTGTATAGACTGGATCTGCCGCCGAGCTAAGAAACGTAACTTGAACCTCCCTACAGACGGGCGTGCAGCTGGTAGCGTGGAAATTGCCAGCCTTGAAGCATTCCATGGCGGGTTCGCCTGATCTTGTCCGTATCTGCGCCAAGATTCAGTGGGAATGGCCACTCGGATAAGCTGGGTCACTGTCTTGCTGCTTGCATGAAAGGGATATGGTCAAATACTAAACTCATAGCCACTATCACGAACTTTTTCCGAGCTGGAAACCGTCACATGGGTGTGCCACCAGCCAATTCCACTGGCCTTCGCTGAACTGGCAGCTCATGAGAAGGTGGCGGCGGTACATACATCTCCTGGTATGCAGATGCAATAGAAGGATAATTTGGGTGCCCGTCAAGCACCTCAGGCTTCCCAGCTGGAGGCGTAGTCGGTGCTACACCGTTGTTCTGATCGGGTGCGGACCTCCTTCGCTTCCTACTCCGCCACCACAGCCCTCCAACTACCGCCAGAATGAAAGGAATGCCAATACCCACCCCTAAGCCGATGGCGAGACCGGTGTTGGATTGGGTTGTCTCCGCAGAAGAAGGTGTCGATATAGCTGATGCGAGTGTCGTAGACAGAACTGTAGAAGGATTCGCGTTTCCTGCAGTGGTTGCCGTCGCGATGCTTGTCGTCGCGCTGCTTGTCGTCGTACTCAAGAGGCTGGTGAAGAGGTCGACCTGGTCGAGGCTGAAAACCACCGTTGAGTTGTTGCAGTCGCAATCATTCAGTCCGTAGCAGCAGTACTTCCGTACTCCACAAGGTTTGACGCCAGTACCGCCGCCTTCAACTTTCAGCACAAGCTTTCTTGGGATCTGACGCACGCCACATGCAATGATACAGATCCCTTGCGCATGCGAGTCGCGTGAACTTACTATCAATACAGTTGTTTGGACAGCCCGAAATATTCCTGGTGACCCAGTCGGCTTCGGTGCATCCTTGAATGTAATATGGGGTGGGACGTTCGAACTCTACGGCATGCGCACAGAGTCCATTGGTGGCGCAGGAATCAGTGGGATAGCAGCAGGAGACGGGCCCGTTGCTATTGGAACACGGTTCCTTGTCATCCAGGCTTTGATTTCCGTCAGGGTCGTAGCCTATCGCGAGTTAGTTGTGTCGTGTATTCTTTTCCAGAGAGACTAAAGGCGCGAACCGCCCGATGGAACCCCGACCGGGCGCGTTGAGGATCCAGATGGAAGGGCAATAACTAACATTTCGCCATATTGGACCATGCTCTGTTGCAAAACAAGAATCAGAGAGGAAGAAGAACCTGCTGCGGGACCCGTATGTCTTGAACTTTCTTTAAAGGGATAGAGACCCCTTTGAGCTGAAGGGTAACACAATGCGGGCTCGATATTGCTGACGGTCCTGGAACGGTTAGAGCTGCACAGCATGACCCTTTGGCCACAAAAATGTTTCGCCAGCTCGGAAGAGCTTTCAAATGGCGTGGTGTGTCTGCACTGATGTGAAGGCGCAGGCCAGCGCCATGACAGGCTGAAAGTGCTGCGACGCGAAAACACCCCAGGCCAAGTGACTGGCTCATAAGCTCGCGTGAGAAATATCAGAAGCACAAGGAACTGAGACCATAACTGCATCTGCCCTGTGACAAGCTCGGGGCCGCAGTACCCACCAATTACACCGGTTCACTGCTATCGAGGCCTCACACTGGCAAGGATAATTGTCGCCGTCTGACTGTACTATACTTACAGATATAACTTTCCAAGACTCATCAAGCTTGTATGTTGCTGGGGCTTGCCACGATCCTCAGCTTGGGGTACTCAGCACAACAGGATAGCCCACCTCAGCCTTGCCGACCGTGGCCGTCTGCCCAGGTGAGCGCACATTCTGCCATTTGAGCAAGACAGTTTTCTTGGCGCAAACCCGGCTTAAAGATTCTAGGTTGTTATCGTTCAATTCTGCAGGGTTATGCATAGCGTTGCTAGCTACCAAGAAGAATAAACCGCTAGAAGCGAGAAAAAGGTGCGCCAAAGGAAACTTGGGAATGCAAGATGCCTTGCAAGTTGCGTTGGATTTTGTGCGCGCTGATTTGTGGTTACCTCACACCATCAGACCAGCTTTATAGTTGACAGCCTGTCTGAATTGTCTGAGACAGAACAAGCCATCACGTTTTCAGGTTGCCTGTTGCCGAGGCACAAGGCATGAGCAGCCGAGGTTTGGGGGTATGTTTGTACTTTGTACTTGCAATGCGCCGATAGTGGACAGTGCATTTCAACACAATCAGCATCAATCACAAATTCTCGCTTTTGATATCTCTCTTGATAGCACCTGTAACTTGCGGTGGTCTCAACACGAGATTCAAGTGCAGCGCTAAACGATCAGCCCATATACTGCAGGTACTGCTCGTAGGTACCATGCCGGACCCACAGCAGGATGGAAACAAGCTCCAAACCAAGAACTTAAAGCGTGGTCTCCACGACGTTCGTGGAGGCGAGAGACTAAAGTTATGGATGGAATATAACTTGATGCTGAATAACGACCCAGAGACAAAGGTAAGCTTCACCATACCCTCTGAGCAAGGCAGCCCTACTCCTGAACTGGACACTGACCAGCGCATAGTCATGGATGAAAGGGGCTACGCCTCTTCTCAAGCTGCACTCCTGGTCGCTCGACGACCCCAAACACCCCAAATGCACCTTCAGCTACACCGTGCAGCCGGAGAACACCAACGTGATGGGCAACCTGCACGGGGGCTGCACGGCCACGCTCTTCGACTTCTGCACCACCTTGCCCATCTGCCTGATCAACACGCCTGATTTCTGGTGGTACCTGGGCGTGAGCCGCACGCTCAACGTGACCTATCTCAGGCCCATGCCCGTTGGCGAGAAGATCCTCATCGAGTGCGAGCTCATGAGCATAGGCAAGACGATGAGCACGATCAGGGGCGTGATGCGCAGGGCGTCTGATGGCGCTGTGATGGCGACGTGTGAACATGGCAAGTACAACAATGATCCGCCCAAGTCCAAGTTATAGGCAGTTGGAGGGTGGTTTTTTTTTTTTTTCTTTTTTTCGTTTCAAAGTACAGTACAATGGAGAATCAAGAATGTGTGTGCAGAGTAGAGCACTTGGATAGAGCACATAGACGTGGCAGCGTTTAGACTTTAAATGGAAACCCAGAGTCATTCTCTCGCCAGATTCTGCTCCTAGGGATCTGCTCCAAGTGTTGAGCGGCATCCACTCGGGGAATAATATGCCTTTGCAGTTTTTGGGGGGGGGGCTACCTGGATATGGGCGGCCACCCGGGCACCCCATAGACGTCGAAGGCTTGCGTCAGCTCCGCACACAATTTGCAACTATCAAAATAATTCAGATCTAACTGACCAAGAAAGATGGCAAAGTTTAAGATGAATAGTATGCTTCAAGAACGATACCTTAAATCCGTGGCAGCAGTGTTCTGGTTGATGCCGGGAGCTCCGGGCACGCCGAGACCGCTTCGGATTTAAGCAGGTTGTTAACGCCTTGCCTTCCCCTCAAGTGCACCTCCCTCCATCTCCTGCCTAGTAAGTACTTAGTAGGTCTTAGTAGGTACACTTTCCCCGGATTTCGTTCCAGCAAGACCCCTGCTCGCGACGAAACGTTCTACCGATCCGACCGTCATCGCGTGCTCTTGATAGCTAGCTGTCTACTCCGTAGATATCTAGGATCCATTCTCCTTCGCGAGCTGCACGCAATTCGACCATATGCCATTGAAGTGCACACCTCTCAGTACCAGTCCGGTTCGTCCTCTATCTGCACGATGGCCACGGCCAACTTGACGGGCCTGCCCGTCGAGCTCATGTCCAACATCTTGAGCTATGTGGAGCCGGAAGACCTGCCCCGGTGCAACTTGGCATGCAGGTTCCTGTATCAAACCATCAAAGGCAATACTGCCATGTTCCGAGCCTTGTACTGCAACTACCTCGTAAGTGAAGCCTCGTGCCAGTCAATGATCTGAGCAGGTGACTAATGTGTAACTCGATTCAAGGACAAACCGACTCAGACGGACTTAGATTGGATTCAAGAGATCCAGGATCTGGTCAGGTTGAGGGCGATATGTGCTGCTTCGGACCCGACCAAGGTGAGTGAGCACCGTAGGCGCGATGGGGTCACTCAGGGCCCACCTACCTACCACTTCAGTCCACCAACTTACACCCACCCAGGCCCGCCATCTCGCCTTTGTCTATAAGACAACTACCTGCCTCCTGGCCCGCTCCGTTTCTCAGAGCGACCGGCCACGTCTGAGTGCAACCTTCGCGTCTGGTCGAAATGCCAGCATACTACGGGAGTGCTTTGCAAGGGAATCTGTCCGGGACGCGTTCTTGTGCCAATCCTTCCTGTTCCAGCGAGCCCGGGCGCCGATCAAGCACTTTGAGCAACGAAAAGAGCTGCCCACGGAGGAGCAGCTAATGTCCGCTAAGCTGCATTGCTTGTACGGAGACATGGTGCTCAACTATGGCCGCACAAGAAGCAGTCGCACGTACCCTTTTGCTTGCAGTAAAGTTTACGACCTACGGGAGTATACGTCGAAGACCCGATGGGGACCTGTGAGTGTTTCGGCTGCACATCACTGCGAGAGCGGCTTTGCTGATTGCCATTCTGCAGTTCATGGACAGCGGGCCCGGACCCATTGGTAGCTTTGGCAACGAGCATGGTGAATTGGGCCTCCCGGACGACAGAGTGGACTGGGAGAAAGTGGAAGCTATCATGATCGTCCTCTGGTACAACATGAAGACGAAAGGGCTAGACCGACTTCCCGTTTTCTCGCAGTTTTGGCACGTTCCCTTCGCCGGATGCTGGCCTAACAGCTACATTCCTATGCCGCGAAACAGGGAACTCAAGGACATCGAGCTGGAGGATCCATACGATGTCACTGGAACATGGCTGAGGGCACGTACTAACACAGAGTACACCTTGCCAGCAGAGCAGTAGTAAAGGCTAACAAGTCTCACCAGGTCGTAATCTTCCTAGACTTCAACGATTTCTTCGCCTTCAATTTCCCCCAACACGACGCCCTCCCGGACAACCTGCCGCGGCCCATCATTGATGACACCGAGGCCGTGCGCCTCATCATCGTCAAGCTGCACGTCACCAAGATCGAGCCACCGGGGCCCGAGGACGGTCAAAGCAGGCCTGTGGTGCACTTTGAGGGGATCTCGCGTTCGCTGGACTCGAGCTTGGACGACAATGCCAACTCTGACATCAGAGGTATTTCTATGAAGGGTTTACTCCGCTTTGAGGTGTACGGAAGCAACATGTTTGAGAAGAGGAAAGCTGACTATTCCTTGTTGAGGAATCAAAGGCACGGTGCGAACGACGCGAGAAGGCGAGATTCGGTGGACGACGCTGTCTGTGTTCCATGGACAGGAGCGCTGGCGGAGCGAGGGGATACAGGTCGGTGGGATCCAGTCGACGAAGGTGATTGGCAACTGGTTTGACAAGTACGTCTGCTTCCAACCCTCCAATTTGCCAGGAAACACGTTCACTCATCCACTCACGCAGAGATTACCATCCAACCGGCCCATGCGGACCCACTGGATTTTGGAAAATCGGCGACAGGCATCCCTCCACTTCCGACAAGCGTAGGTCTTTCCTGAGCCTCCTGTATACCGCCTAGGTAAAATTCTCGTGCTTCCGTGCGGACCCGCTCTCGTGCCTCCCTTTTCCCAAGTGCCGGCGGAACTACAACCGCCCATGCGGTTCCCAAGTTCCGAAACAACAAGTCAGTCTTGGCCCAGTGATTGACACCGCCTCTCTCCTGCTCTAGATATTACCGCGCACGACTACCTCGCGATCCTAGACGGCTGCGAGGATGAGGAAGTCGACGGTCGGCGTAACCGCCGGCAACGTCCAAGCTGTAATCATGGTGATGACTTGGTTGGGCCGCTGGGTATATTCCAGGTGAGAGGATATGCCGCCTCTATTAGCAGTTCATGGATAATGTGAACGGCGACTGACTTGTCTCAGCAGGTCAACTCCGAGGATGAGGAGGACCAGTACGACTACGAGATGGACGAGGACGAGGATAGAGATGAAGAGGACGAGGATGAGGATGAGGGCGAGGATGGACCAGGTAGTGAGGGCATAGATGCCGAGGAGATCGATGAACTCGCAGCGGATGCTGCTGCCGAGATGGACGATGAGGATTGAGTCCTGCTCTTCGCAAACGAGCCGGTCCCGGAGGTCTATAACAGTGAGCACACCTTTTTCAGAGGGTTGTTGATGTAATGCTAAATAATGCCCAGACCATGTTCTTCCATTGGGTGCGGCATGTCGCTTGCGTATACACAGTGGGCGCAATGACGCTGAAACCAGAAGCCCGGGGATGGCCATGTAGTGTTATCGTGAGGGCTGACCCTCGTATTTACATGTCAATATGTACAAAGAAGCTTCTGCAAGTCGCGGTGGATGCAATGAAGCAGGTATCGTGATCACTTACATGCCCCTTTCACCTCCATTGGCTTCGACGCTCCCACGCTATTCATCATTCGCCACCCGACCATCTCACTCTGAAGTGTATCATTGCTCACAACGCCAGCGCGACCTCCTCGAACCGCACCCAGTGATCACCTCACACCTGGTACGTAATATTGCCGCACGCAGAAAGAGGCCCGAAATACGCACTATGCGCCGCGAAGTCTAAGCCCAGCGCTCCAGTACCCGCATTGCAGCTCTCATTCTTCGTGCCAACACACACCTCCACTTCCGCCACACTCGGCATCGCGGTCGAGCTCTCAAGCTTCAGCCAGTACTCCGGACTCAGGTGCCTGTAGCTCCAGAACAGCGACGTGGTCGGGGGCAGTTGCGGGACGGGGTCGTCCCAGTGCGTGACGCGGAAATTGCTGCTCGAGCCGTTCGTCAACGCCGCCGCCGCCGCCGCCGTGGCGGAGCTGCTCGTCATGTACTCGGCGAACGCCTCGTTGCCGACCCGCGGGCTGCCGTACGTGTACAGGTCGCACGGCGTGCCCGCGCGGCGCAGGTACGCGGCGGCGACGGTCGCGGTGGCCGCGCCGAGCGAGTGGCCGGTGAGCACCAGGGCGTAGGCGGGGTGGCTGGCGCGCGCGGCGTCGATGAAGCGCGTCGCGAGGGGCGCGGCGTCGTCCCAGGCGCTCTTGAAGCCCGTGTGGACGCGGCAGTCGGCGGCGCCCAGGTCGTCCTCGCAGTCGTCCTGGCCCAGGCTGAGGTCGGCGATCCAGTTGCGGATGGAGACGGAGCCGCGGAAGGCGAGGACGATTTCTTGGGCGACGTGATCGATGCCGACGAAGCCTTCGATGCTGGTGAAGGTCTTGTCGCTGTGGATGATGGATGTGTGGGTTAGCAGATGTAGCCCTAGGAGTGCCAGAGGAGATGCGAGCAGTATAAACGAAGACGAGGAACGGTACTAGCTACAGTATGCTCTCCGCTCACAAATAAAGTAAACTTACCTCAGACTGCCGACGACTGTCGCATTGTGAGCTTCAACATCGGGGCAAGCATTCGCGCTGCAAACGACCCTTTTGCTCGGTATAGCATCGTCGTTACAGTATGCAGCCGAGGCCCATTGTCTGTAGAAGTAGAGCCTGGCAATATCCGCTTCAGTCACGTCTCCTTGGGTTGGTTCCGAGACCGTCGAGTTTGTAATGGTCGAGTTTGTGATCGTGGAGTTTGTGATCGTGGAGTTTGTGATCGTGGAGTTTGTGATGGTCGTCGAGTTGTAGGAGCTATGGCAAGTTCTGCGTGCGCGGGGCCGTGTCGAGGCTGGAGAGGCCGAAACAGAACTAGCTGTTGCAAGCGCCAGCAGCCAAAGATTAGAAAGCCTCATAGTTCCGGGGCAGGTAGAACTAGCGCGACCTGTCACTGAAGCGAGAAAAGCAGACCAGGTGCAGAGCGAACGACAGGCAGGGTGAGAAAGTCCAGCTTGGTCAGGTCTGGGCTCTGGAGAAAGCAAGCGCAACCCAAGGCAGCGGACGAAGCCTCAAGGTATTTGGCATGGCAGATATCTAAGATCATCTCACGTTCTCCTCGAGAAAGGTAATCTGATCTTATACAGGGTGCAAACAAGTCTAGTCTGGAAAACACGCGTGGCTTAGCGAGAGTGCGTTGGGTGTGGATACGTCGTCGAATTAAAGGGAGAAGTGCTTGGGGCGAAGTACACACACAGTAAGAACACAAGCGTCGAGGCCCACGATGGCCTTATGCTGAAAAGTATCACAAAGACCGAGGCGTCGTCGAACCCCAGGCACCGTGGACGAGGTGCTCAGGTATTCAAGTCTCCATCTAGAACGGCTGGGAAATGCATCATGCAGATAAACCGCATCCGGCCTGGAAGGAAGAGCACCTCGATGCTGTGTATCCGTACGATTGTTGAAATATATCCGCAGGCCTCATTAAACCATGACTCGTAGACAAGAGAGCTTCGATCCTTCGCAACCATGACTCGTCTCCCCGTTCCTCTTTCGGTATTCCGTAACAATAAATAGACCACTGCTCCGTCCGGAAATACAGAAGCATCAAATGGCGAGAATTCCGTGCAGCTTCAGCGAAGCGTGTGTGCTCGCGAGAGCTGGATGGCCCAGACTATCAGCTGCCGTCCTCCTCTAGATGCCTCCTTGGGTCGGCCGACCAGGACAAGACTTGTATACGACACCTTGGGAGGAATCCAACCTCGCTTCGCTAAACTGCTCCCATGGCTACTGCTGTTGCTAAGCTCTCCACCAGCTACCTCGGATTATCCGTACCCAGGGGGCTGCTGCTCAGAACGTCCTGCTTTAGAGGTGATCTTGGTGCCTCCAGGTGAGGCTACCTAATTACCTCCGTCGTTCAGGTTCACAGCTCTCGTAATCATAGCCATCCTTTGATCGAGCATGCTCAGATGGGTTGGTTGGCCTCGCTGGTGCGTGCGGTGTTTGGGTCGGAGAGGTCGCGCGAAGCCCACGAGGGCATCCCCATGGCATCCCCATGGCTTCCCCATGGCTTCCCCATCCGCTAAAGCTTTCGAGGGCTATCATCGACAAGTCGAAAGGTGGCCGTGATGCCCAGGTGGTCCGTAATCCAAGCTCTCTCAAAGCCAAGCGCAAGCAGTCCATCCCTCTGCCTCGTCTTCTCCTCGCCCACCTCAACACCAGCACCAAACGTCTCGTACTCTTCCAGCCTGATCCCGCCGCCACAGAAATAAGCCCTGTCCATCCGCGAGCCCCCGAACCGCTCTCGCAGAGCCGGCAGCGCCTGCCGGCCCCAAGTGAACCCCGTTTCATCTCCCTCGCGGCCCGAAACCTCAAGATACGCGTCCTTCAGCCCGTTCTCTGAGTGCAGAGTCGCGTCAAAAGGCTGAACCGCATTGAAGTCCCCCGTCAGCACCGCGCCCGCCAGCCCCTCCTGTGCTGCTGCTGTGTGCATGTGCGCCGCGGCGAGACGCATCTGCGCGGGACGGCGGGGAGGGTCGAGGGCCAGGGACTCGAGGTGCGTGTTGCCCACTCGGAGCAGCTGTCTTGGCGACCCTGCTGTGGGGACCAAGACGTCGACAAACAGCACGTCTCGCTCCATCGCCGTCGCGGAATAGTGCACCCGGAAACAGGATGCGATGTCCAGGCGGCGGTCGATGAGGGTGGTGGTGCCGTAGAGGGTGGTCCCCCATGCGGCGCTGTCGAGGTCTGTGAGGTGGAAGTGGGCTCGGACCCAGGGGCTGGTGCTGATGGTGTGGAGGTCGGACGGGGTGCATTCCTGCAGGTTGATTGCGATCGCTGTGGTGGCGCCCGACGCACGCTTCTGCGCTGTGATGTGCTTCTCGAGGTGAGCCAGTGCCGCGGCCATCCGGGCCACGGCGTAGGGCAGCATGAAGTCGACGTTCCAGCTGTACAGAGCGAGTCTGGTAATGCTCGCAGCTGTTGGGTGCTCTTTGTTAGCGGATGAAGCTGGCTTGATGAGTTGTTGCCAGATTTCGCCCTCCGGGTCCCAGCTGTAGTAGGGTTGCGGCCATGGTTCGTCGAGCTTCCATGGTATCAGTTCAGATGGCTTCTTCTGTTCGGCGGCCTGCTGTATGGCCTTCTGAGCGAGGTCGTTCATGGTAGCCATTGTTGTTTGATATGCTTGATGCGACAAATTTGACGAGCGTATGGAAAATGCGAGGAGAAGAGAGTGAGATGCCCTTGACCAGGCCGGCAGAGTCATAAAAGCTGGGCTGGAGCTTATTCCGGTAAGCGATATTGGGATGTAAGCAGCGCTGTACGGAGTACGGAGTATGTAGCAAGCTTACCTCGGACAGTACGGAGTACTCAGGTATTGAGACCACCTGCTGTGGGCACGAGGACAGTTCTGCCAGTACCTATAGTTTTATCTGTACCACTCGATCTTGACACTCCGACGGACACACAAGGCACTCTACGTCAAGGAGCGCAAATACTCCGCAATGAATTCATTCTCTTCTGCGAATCTCAAGAAGCCACAAAGCAAAGTGGCAGCCGCAGAACAATGCAAAAGGGGGTATATAGTTGTACAAAGTTCTCAGCCAACCTTCCCAATCTTTCAAAATCCCCGCGCACAAACAGTTCGTTTTCATGCTCTCATCATATATGCAAGAAGGAGGAGAAAAAACACAAATACCACCAATGCTTCCACGCTTCGCAAAATGCACAATTTCTGCACCGTCCCCGTCCCGTCCCATCCCATCCCACTCGTCAAAGCGACGTCCCAGCATTGAGGTGCACGCAATTATTCAACAACGTCGCGCCCTCATGCAACAACTCCCACCGCGTCGTCAGGAACGTGTCCTTCAGCACCAGCAGCAGACAACTATTGTTGTTCAGCCCCTTCATCGTCCGCAGCACTTCGGGATCCGTCCCGCCCCCATACGTGATCAAGTACTCGCGCATCAGCCGCACCTGCTCCGCCTTGTCGTTCACGGGCACCTTCGCCTCGGGGCACGCGCCCTCCAGCGCATGCCCGTAGCTCCACACCACTAGCGCCGAGAAGTACAGCACCCACGGCCTGTTGAGAAGCACGTCGTCGCGGGCGACATACGGGTGGTGCTGCTGCTGCTGCAACCCGCCGTCGTCGCCGCCGCCGCCGCCGGCCCCCTTCCCAGTGCCACCACCACCACGGCTGCCGCTGCCTTCGACCAGCACAGAGAACAGGAACTTGAGCGCGTACCACGTCGCGTCACGCGCGCGCACCGACGGTGCCCAGATGTCCTTCATGCGGCGCTGCGCGGAGCTCAGGTCCTGCGGCCCGATGGCGCGGCCGAGCAGCCGCTTGGCGCGCGCGTAGATCTGGCAGTCGACGATGTCGACGTGCATGGCCATGTGCGCGAGGTGGTGCAGCACGACGCGCGACTCAAACACAGTCGAGGCGTCGGCGACGGGCGGAGCGGAGGAGGCGTGATGGTTGTGGTTGTTGATGGCTGCTATATTGAAGCCGTAGGGATCGGCCGGGTTGTCGCCTTTCTTTAGGGACTTGTCGAAGTCGTGCTTCCACGAGTCGAAGGCGCGCGTGAGGGTGGCGCGCCACTTGTCGCGGCCGCCGAGGGCCGAGGACACGCCGCCGCCTAGCGAGTTGACCTGCAGGTCGCGCTGGTTCATGTGCCAGGAGACGTTGAGGAGGCCGGCCATGAGGATCATGCGGCCGAAGGAGTTGGTGAGGACTTCCTGGCCGCTGAGGGTTTTCTTGAGGCCTTCTAGGAACGGGGCGGGCTTGAGGCCGTTGGAGAGGAAATTTGCCTCGATGCGGCCGACTTCCGCGCCGCTTGTGGCCCTCCATAGCTTCTCGTCGCAGGGGAGGGGCAGACGCATCTCGTGGGCGACCATGACCGTGGAGTGGCCGAACATGGTGGCGTGAATAGAGTCGATGACAAAGGCGGCGAAGGCGGCGCGCCGGGTGGCCTCGTTGGTGATCCAGTGGTTCCACCACTCGTCGGGTGTGTGTGCCACACCGGATGTGGACGAGTGTCTGGAGCTGTTCTTGTCGTCTCGTGGGTTTGGTGGCGAGTCCAGTGCGGACTTGCCGATCAGAGATCGACCGCGGCGCATCAAGGTGATGGTTGTGGCGTGATGTATGTGTGCCCGCTCGTGAAGCTCTCTTGTGGAGTACATCTTCTCGTACAGCTCGAGCAGGATCAGTGCCTGGAAGATCCACAGCTTCGCGGGTGGTCTAAAATTGCTGTCCATGAAGATTTCCCATCTCAGATGCCAAGCCAAGAAATTCGACAGCTCTGCGCCGGCCATTGTCACCTTGGGACCATGCGTCCTGTCAAGACATGCCGCACCGATGGTGATCATCGAGATCAACAGCAGCGTCGGCGTCCTGTCAGGCGAGAATGTCGGCTTGTGAAGAATAGGAATCTGCTCGCTGAAGTGGACCCAGTACGAGGCGATGTACGCCTGCATCATCTTGTGGCTGAGCATATGGTCGTCGGTGCGTTCGCCCTCGATGAAACTCTCCCTGTTGTGCTCGACCGGAGCGCGGCCGACTTTCTCGCCAAATCTTTCCTTGATAAACTCAAACACCTCGTTGGCCTTCTCTTCCGTGATGACGGATTCCGGAAGGTTTTGATCAAGGAGATTGTTGACAGCCATGACTTGCTGTGGTCCACCGGCGGGAAAATATCCCATTTGGCTGGTCTCGGTCCCATAGTACGGGACACTGTACTGGTCAGTAAAGACCCCATGACTGACCACATCCGTTAGCTCCCACATTGACACCAATATGTAATATGCCACCACTTACTTCGTATACTGAGGCACCATCTGGTTCATGGCAGTTCCGTCACCTCCCTGTGTATTAAACAGGTACGCCATAAAGTCCTCAGGCATGCCAACATAAGGTGACTTGTTCAGCACGCTATCACTTCCAAAGACTGGAATTGTTGTTTGACTGGTCATGTTGTCAAGCATGATCATCTCACCAGCGGGTTGCGGTGGTCCCTGAAAATGCTCATTTATGCCATGCTGTGGCACATAGCCCTGACCGCCTTCTGGGGCCACGTGTGGAGAGGGTGCCGTTGGCTGGAAGTTGGACGGAGGCAGGGTGAAGGCGGGAGGAAAGTTGTTCTGCTGCCCAGAGTAGGCGTGGGCTGACTGTGGAGTGCCGTTCTGGTGGCCCTGAAACCCTTGTTGCGACGTCGGGGATAAAACACCGTATGGCGGAGGCACATTGGTTTGCACGGCAGGACGCTGCGGGCCATGTGGGGATTGGTGTTGGTGTTGGTGCTGCTGGCCCTGTACATGTCCGTAGGATGGCTCGGGGCGCATGTAGTTGACACCACCATTGGAATGCATTCCCCCGTTCGGGTGGTGAGGAAAAACCGGCGGCGTGTTCGGGAAGGGACTCCGCATAGTTTCTTGGAACTGCTGGTGCATGGCCGGTCTGGCGTAGCCGCTGCCTGGCCTGTTTGCCTCCGGAGACAGCGAGCCGGGCGCAGGAAAGGCATGGCGACCGTCACTGCCAGGTGAAACATGACCGGCAAGTAGCGAGTCTCTCCGGCTCAGGGCTGAGCCTTTTGCCGTGTGCCGTTCTTTGTGCCGGTTACACAAGTCGAGTCGGACGAATTGTCGATCGCAGTTCTCGAAATCGCACTTGTAAATCTGCTTGGGATTGTGATTGAGCTGATGTCGGTAGCTAGAAGACTGGTCAGTTGGCGGCTCCGGATGCCCTGTGGGCGAGCGTGGGGGTCGACAAACAGATGCTCAGCTCGTGAATAGCTCTTCCCACAACCTGCTTGTGGGCAGTCGAACTTCTTGTCCAGTCCTTTGCGACTCCGCCGGCGCTTTCGATTCGGCCCTTCCTCGCCGTTGGACGACGAATCCATGTGCTCGTCGTCGCCTTCGTGGTCGTTCTCGGCACGAGCGCTGCTGCCTCCGGTTTTCACCGCCGAGTCCACTTCGTCTTCCTGCTTCATAATCTCCGGCGGTGTGGGCTCCTGCATGGGAGACATGGTGCCCGATCCCGTCATGTTGCGACGAATGTGGCTTGCTTGCGACGGCAGAACTGAAGTCATCATCTGTAGCCCAGGATCAGCACTTTGCGGTGTTCCAATGGTCCGGCGAGTGGAGCTTTGCCGGTCGTGATACAGCGCGGGAGGGGCTGAGACAGCTTCAAATTCTGAGAGAGGTCGCGACTCGGAGATCAGCACAGTCTAGGATTCTCGTGGGCGAATCGGATGTGGGCCAACTGTTGCGGTCACACGGCAGTCCGGTCGAACTCAAAATCCTGGAGGCCGGAAGATGGGAGCGCTGACCTAGTGCGCGCACCAGACGCGAGTCTTAAGAGTTCCGTCGGTCTGATAACTTTTCGCCTCGAGAAGCGATATGGTTGCTTGTTGCAGCTGCGCCAATGCGCGTGCTTTCCAGGCGTCAGGTCACTGCGCGAAATGTTTCCGACAGAACCAAGCTCAACAGGTCATGATCAGAACTTCCGCATCCGTATGCCCGTGCAAGGGAAGGGGGGAAAAAGGGCACCGCTTCTCGGTGCCCTGTAGCTAGGCCTGTACAAGGGGCAGTCGTGCTTAGAAGGGCTCAGTCCCAGTGTCCAATACAACTGATCGCAACACCTGGTGCGAAGTCAGTACTGTACCAGTAAGCCGAGAGATCTGTCGGGAAAGCTGAACCCCCGATGAGATGGTGACAGAGGCAATCCAGCCCGAAGTGGTGAAGTGGGTGAGCGCATGGAGCAGAAAGAGGAAGGAACTAGGCCGTTCTATGGCCGGCAAAGTATGGGTATAAGCGGATCAAGGCGTGCAGGGGGCTGGGAGAAGGAAATGGAAGGATGCACGCTCGGTGCATGTGCAGTGCAGGTGAGTACAGTGCTGTATGGCATGGTGGTGAGGTACAGTACGAAGTACATTGATTCTTGGTTTCGGCTTTTTGCACGGCGAAATCAAGACCCAACGGGGGATGTGTTATTCTTCGACTGATGTGGCAGAGGGGCTAAGAATAGAAGACAGGATGGATTGCAGTGTAACGCAAACACACGCGAAGTGGATTTTTCGTGAAGGAAAAGGACATGGTGCTGGGGCAGATAGGATGGATAAGAGTGGAGTGACAGCCAGACAGTCTGCAGCCAGATCTACCACGGTAGATGACGGTCCGGGGAACAGTAGCACAAGCGAACGCCGCTGGGCAGGCTGTTGCTGCTGCTGGTCGACGAGGCTGCCACTGCAGAAGCAGCGACTCAAAGCAGTAACACAGTTTTGGGGATTCGACTGACCTTGAAAGGCTGTGGGGGCTTGAACTGAGCCGACTTGAGACTGGTGCGTTTGAGCTATACTGCACGCCCTGGTTGCACTGGTGGCCGTGCGGTCAAGACTGGAGTCGTGGTATGGTAGGTAAGTTGGGAGGCGTGGGGTGTGCCGAGTGCCACCACGGAAGCGCTGTATCGTTGCACGAAGGCTTGTTGTTGAGCGTGGTGTTTTCGAGGCCGGACGAGGCTGTGGACTGAGTGCTACCTCTCTACCCCGGATTTTGGAATGTTCTGCCGCAGAGAAGAAAGGCCGATCTGTGGGTTGCAGCACATGCGTTTGTTTTCTCAACCCTGTCGTTTTGATTTATTTCCAGTCGCAGCAGAAAAAAAAAACAAAAAAAAACGGCTATGTGCTTTGCTTGGACCGGGAAAAAAGAGAGCGGGATGTCCTGTGGGAGGTATTGAAGAAGGTCGACGGGAATGGGGCTGACAGCCGGAGGACGTGGGGGGCAGGCCCGTCTTATTTACGGGATTACTTCTACTGTGGTATTTCTCTCCAGGGAAAAAAAACCCACATCTCCCGTCCCTTAGCCGCTCAAGGTTGCCTTGTCCACTGAAACCACCCAACACTACCTAGGTACTCCTTCCAACACTTATAGTCCAACAACGTGCAGTAGTCTACCTGACTACGGACATATTCATCCCAGCAGCATGGCCAGCACCATCATAGGCATCAGCTTTGGCTCATCATACAGCACTGTCGTTTGAATCAGGTCTTGCATCGGGGCCCGGGGGGCACGCGACATTGCCCGCTGAGGAAGCCGCCCGTGATCCACATTGGAATTCGCCATCAGAATACGGAGTACCGAGAGCCGTACGTACTGTAGTACATATCTGCGCACTACTTGCGTGTTCCCAGCAGCATTGCTATACAGTTTTCCGCGCCGTAGTCATCCTGGCTAGAGTTTGTTGCCTCACCATCCTCACAAATTTGTAAGTACGGAGTAGGATATAGTACTCCACGGCCAAGCTCACCAAATATTCAAGACAGGATACCTCGGAAACTTCCCCACAAATCACCATGCATCAGACCAAGCCTGTCCTTGTCAATGTGAAATCGGCTTAAACTGGGGCTCTTCGCGATCCTGGAAATCTCGAAGATCGGCCGAGCTTCACTGTAGGCTGGCAAGTCTCCACGATGCATTTTCATCGTCTCAGAATATGCTGCTGTGATGGGCATGTCTCTCACAAGTAGCTCAAGAACAAAAGCAACCTGCCCAGAAGATATTATCCCGGAGCAAACAACGCCAGACATATGAAATTCACATATATGAAATATGAGTTTTCACGGAGATGTTGAATTCATTCAAATTTGCCTCGAATGTTGACAGCCCATGCAAGCACCTGGTCCTGCAAGGATTAGGAGCCCCATCGGATCGACGACGCACCGCCCACCTGCCTGCGCGCAGCACTTGGCCAACCCACCGAAGACCCATTTCGATTCCACCTGCATTGGCTCAAGAGGCTGCAGCAGAGCAGCAGGGCAGGCCGGGTAGGATGGAAGCCTCTTTTTTTTTGGTGCTGCTCCGAGCAATCTGCTCGCAGACGACCCAACCGCGACATACGAACTACTGATATTCCCTATCCAGGTCGTAATGCCCAGGACCGAGTTCTCGAACCCAATCTTGGACCACGGCCCCTACAATGGTACAACATCAGCACCAGGAACTTTGATCGAATCCAGCCACAGAGAGCCACGCCATCTGTCAGCATGCAAGGTCGATCGCTCGGTGCTGTAGCTGTAGCACACTTGGCCGCCGGCAAACGTGTTGTCTCTGATGGCGCTGCCGTCAGGGCAATCTCACCCAATTCTCATGGCTTCCCTTTCCGAGCCATCTGCATCGGCGGACCTGCCCGGAAGCCGTGCGAGTGCGGAGTATGTTCTGGGCCATTGCTTGATGTCACACACCTACTTGGCTGGGGCACGTCAGCTTTCCAGGCCTTCTTCATTCATGCCTCATTGTCCGAGGCTGCTTTCTGTTCCCAGGGTCCCTTACGGCAGCTTATTACCCAGCACCTTGCAAAACAAGGACCGCCTTCTCCGGGTTGTCCTTGGAAGTCAAGTGTCATGTGCTAGCTGGTGGCCAGTGCTCATCACCCGAGCACCTGGGGTAAATGTTTGGGCGAGACTCTGGCTCACAGGGCGATGCCTGTCGAGGACGATCAGCCGTTTGGAACCGATGGCAGTGCCGCTTCGTCGCCTCGCCTCACCAAATTCAATGGGCCTGGCCTAGTTAACATGATCTGTCACAGTGCCACGTGATGATGATTCTCGCATCAATTCATCTGTAGGATCGCTGTAGAATTGCCAGGCTCTTGTAGGAGATCTACTAAAGCTTTGCCCAAATGGTACGGAGTACTGTGTCCTATGGGCTCTTCTAGTTGGACCCGACAAATTGGTCGCCCGGAACCGAGCGAGCGGACCCGGGCACTCTGGACGGGAGACCAGGACAAGCTTGTATGAGCTTAATGGAATAGTGCCCCCGCAACCCCCAGGTTTTGGGCGTGGGGGTTCTAGTTGCAGTTCTTCGCCAACAAGCGCGCCGTGCGCCTGACACTTATGTATCACGTCTTTCTCTTTTTTTACCCTTTCCTCCCAAGGCTGGTATGGTGACGTATCATCGCTGCGTGTAAGCAGGTACGGTACCCTAGATCCGGAGACGCTGCGAACACGGAAATGCGAGGTCCCGGCCGGTTGGGACGTGGTGGTTGTACCCCAGGTGCCGGCTTACTTTTTCGTGCACCTGATCACACTAGTGGCGTTGGTGCTCTTGAGGTCGACGATATCGGGGCTCTGCAAAAACCGATTGTTAGCTTCGGCGTCTATCGCGATTCGCAAACCTGAGAAATCGCTTTATGCATATTTCGAACATTTGTGTATGCTGTCATAGGCTCATGGTCTTCTGAAAGGACCCCCACGCTGGACGTCTAAGTGGACTTATGTGGCCCTATGTACGTCAATGTATTCCTCGTGGTATTTCTCGTGTGCGAGCTGACCCTGAAATGAATCAGCGCAAATATGCCGAGGTGAAACTGATCTGGTCTCGGGTTTTTTTTTTTTTTTTTTTGTATATTTTTGGCCTCAACATTCGCAGACACCTGAATAAAGATTCCTATGTGGTGATCGAGATCAGCCGCAAGGGGCAGGGAGACCGAATAATGATACTTAGGTATGCGAGGCGACTACCTCCGAACAGCCCCCTCTTGAACATAGGAGCATGAGGTCCTGTATCAAAGCTGTGGGCGTGGAAAAGCAGTCCAACAGTGAGGCAATGGTATGTTCTCAATTCTCATCAAGCCTGGACTCGAACCATGACATCTGGGCAAAACTGAGGCAACGACCAGGCTTCGCGTCAACTCTGAACACTGTCACTAAATGGTGGCTTGGAAAAAAAAATTGTCACTATAACAGTTCATGTAGCGCATGTAGTCCTCATGGTCGTCTTCCATGAATAAAGGTAGCAGCGACATTGCAGAAGGTTGTGGGCAGCATCTCACAGTACTGTCGTCTCAGGTTTTGGAAACAATTCGAAGTGGGTCGATACTTCGGGAGGCCCCACATTCCTAAATTACCTCAATTAGGACCATTATCGCTGGGAGTTTCGACGACTCGAAGTTGAGACTGAGATAAAACCGTGCCTCGGAGGTAAACGTCATTGGAGATTCTCGGGCACTACCTAGGTAGGCACCAGAAACCCCACACTTTTCCCAAACCCGCTGAGGAAACTGAAGAGACCTGTAGACCCTTTTCCCGGTGACCACTTTTCGACACTTCACCCACACGCCGATCCACCCCAATTAAGATGCTGACCTCCTTCGTACACGATCTCTGCACAAACTCGACTACATCGAACCTTTCAATCACAGACCAATACTGAGTTCCCGAGCCCCTACGCCTCCGCGCCCCCAATGCCTCCCAAAGCGTCTCGGGCGACCGCCGCCGGGCACGACGACACCGAGTCGACGAAGCCCACGGCTGCGGAGAAGAAGAATGGCCACGGCCACACAAATGGAAAGATGAAGCGTGTCGCAAGCCAGAACGGCTCGAACCTTAAGGACGTCCAGAACGCAGCGAACATTCCATCACCTCCTGCGGAGCCGTCGACCACCGCGCCCGCCACCAACCCAACTGTGAGTTCTTCGCCTTTGTCGCGAAAGCCTATCCCATGACACAGCCCAACGACTGCCAACAACAGACCATACACTGACATCACGCTCTCTCCGTGTACAGATCCAATGGGCCACCTTCGACCGCGACGTCCTCCACCGCTACCGCCGCGAGCACAAACTCGAGACGCCGACCGCCTACGCAAGCGACTACCGCTCCTGGGTCCTGACACAACCCGGCAGCATTGGCCTATACTCGCCCACCATGGCACGAAAGAGAGAGCAGCGCCGCCAGACAAAGGTGCACTTGACGAGCACGGTGCGCAAGCACTTCAACAGCCAGGGCGTGCAGGAGAACGACGCGATTGTCGAGTTTGTGCACCGGGTGCGAAAGGGGCGGCTGTCCAAGCTTAATGGGCTGCAGAAGTCGGGAAAAAAGCCATCGGATCACGAGAGAATATGACAGTGTCTGTTTAATGGGCGTTTTGGAGAAATTGGACGTGGGTAAGGGCTCTGGTTGGGTGTCTTGGTGTTCTTTTTTTTATTTGCAGGCGGCTCAGGGGCAAAGTCGAATGGCGCCGGGTTGGACAGATACCATGATTGATTGATTGTTCACGGGCACCTGGGCATGATAGAGCCGCAGAGGCTGGCGTTTCGGATACGGATACATTTTTACGACATTAAATATTAGCATCATTATGATCTGCATCGTCTGCATTTCACTCAGCCTTCTTATTAAGTCTCTGGTCCAAATTTGCCTGGCGGTCTTGCACGCAAGGACGAGATCGACTGGGGCTCCGCGTCGCGTCAATTCTCACCGGAGCCGAAATCGGCAGATTTTTGTACCAGCACCTCCTACCTCCTACAACTTCCGTTGCTTTTTGTTTCGGTACTTGGATCAGTGTATCCATACTATCATTCTCCATCACCGTGATTTAGACAGCATGGCCACTATGTTATGGAATGCAATGTAGCGAAGAAATGTTACTTCGTTCAAAGTTTGACCACCTGGACCACGCGCAGGATATGCCCAGGTGGGTCAAGTGTCCTAGGTACTTAGAAAAGAGCACGATTGCAACATTCGATGTTGGATTTTCAACTCAAATGTATGAACATTACCGATATTGAACGACCTCCAGCATTGATATTACTTTCCTTCTATTAATTTTAATTAACGCCTTATGGAAGCAAAAAGTGTCTGCAGAGTGACTACACAGTACTTCGCTGGTAACTCGGCTTACAGTACTGAGCCCCATACTGACCAATAGGAGACCTCCCGATTCAGCGAGTGGGGCTCGCTTTCTGAGGATGTCATCACTTTGGAATTTTCTGGAAGTCTCAAATTTTGCGCTCGCCATGTTGACCCCTCTATCAACACCAAAACACCAGCCACTTGCACCAGATTTGCTCTTGTTCTCCTCAATGATTTGATTCCAATACACACCGGAAATGCAACCAAGCATTGTAATCCGCGCTGCAGCTCCTGCTCGACCATTAGCACCGGCGCAAATATGTGCCCGTTCGCTGAGAGCTTCTGCGTCCTGCTGTCCACAGGCTAGACAGCTCACCACAATTGCGTCTAGGTCAAAACCGACGAAGCGTGCAGCGCCGCGGAGATGTACCTCACAGTCACAATCGTTACCAAGAAGGGTAAGCTCAGCTTCCTCCTTGCCAGGCTCATACACAGTCGCAGTCTAGCTAACCGGAACGCCTAACCACAGGCTTTCCATGCAACAGCTCGCTCCCATGCCCCCATGAAAGACCCTTACGCGGCCCTCGGCGTCAGCAAGAGTGCCTCCGCCTCCGAAATCAAAAAGGCCTACTATGGTCTTGCAAAAAAGTACCACCCAGACACGAACAAGGACCCCAAAGCGAAGGACCAGTTCGGCGAAATCCAGTCCGCTTACGAGATCCTATCCGACCCTAAGAAGAGGCAAACCTACGATCAATATGGCGCCGCGGCCTTCGACCCCAGCCAAGGCGGCAGTCCGGGCGGGGGTGAGCCCTTCGGCGGCGGCAACCCCTTCGCAGGCTTCGGAGGCGGCGCGGGCGGATTTGGCGGCGGCGGCGGGTTCGGCTTCGAGGATCTATTCAACCAAGCCTTTGGTGGCAAGCGGGGCAACCCATTCCAAGAGACGGCCGTCGTGGGCGACAACATCGAGGTGCAGACGACGATCTCGTTCATCGAGGCCGCCAAGGGCACCAGCAAGACCATCAACATCACGCCGCTGGCGACCTGCGGCACGTGCAGCGGCAAGGGCCTGAAGGAGGGCGCGAAGCGCGACTCGTGCAAGAGCTGCGGCGGCAGCGGCACGCGGGTGCACTTCATGTCGGGCGGCTTCCAGATGGCGTCGACGTGCAACACGTGCGGCGGGTCCGGGACGACGGTGCCCAAGGGCGCGCAGTGCAAGACGTGCAACGGCGACGGCGTGGTGCGGGAGCGGAAGACGCTGACGGTCGACATCCCCGGTGGCATCGAGGATGGCATGCGGTTACGGGTGGACGGGCAGGGTGATGCGGCTGCGCTTGGCGCGTCGGGGGACCCGAATGCGCGGGGCGTCAAGGGCGACTTGTATGTGTTTGTGCGGGTTGCGCCGGACCAGAAATTTAGCCGCTTGGGGTCTGACATCTTGTACACGGCGACGATACCGTTCACGACGGCGCTGCTGGGTGGTGATATCACGGTGCCTACGCTGGACGGCAAGGTCAACGTCAAGGTCGCCACGGGGACGGCGACGGGCGATAAGATGACGTTGACGGGGATGGGCATGAAGAAGCTGAGCGGCAGGCGGGGTGGCTCGGGTGATTTGAAGGTGGAGTTCCGCGTCAACATGCCCAAGTACCTCACGGCCAACCAGCGGACCCTGATCGAGATGCTCGCTGATGAGCTGGGCGACACGACCGCCAAGAGGGTCATGATCAAGCCCACTTCAGGATCATCGTGAGTCAAGAAACTCGGTCACGGAGAGCGCCATTTGGCTAATGATTACCCTGAACAGCAGCAGTACTAGCAGCAGCGACGCATCGGCCGAAGACCACAAGAACGAGGGCTTCCTCAAGTCGATCTGGCACAACCTGACCAACCACCCAGCACACCAGAAACCCGAGGGCAAAGCCGACGATACCAGCACAGCGACGGACAGCGACAAGAAGAGCGGCAGTGACAAGAAGAGCGATGGCGAGAAGAAGGACTGAGGAGGGACTAGAATTGTACAACACTTTTATGTCAATAGAACTTGCATATCCCATCAGGCATGTCGAAAGTGTATCCTGTTGGTATGGTGGGGATCACTCTACTCAAGGAATACCCAAAATATCAGAGACCTCTTCTATGCGCATTCATTCAGGTGTTTGGTACATGGTGTCTTAGCTATCATAATGCTCTGAGTTCAAGTCCCGATTTTTGCTCATCTTGGCTACTATTGACAGTCTAATCCGCCATCTAGAACAACCTCTGGCGATCCTGCCAAAGCCGCGAATCCCAAGACCTAGATATACAGAGCATATTGGACCACCATCCGATCGAGAGCCAGGTTGCCATTCCCATTGCCTGCGAATGCGGGGGCTGGGGTTTATGCGAGGTCGGCTATATTGATTACGTCGTCTAGACATGACTAGAGAAGTATGTACACTGAGTTGTCTTGGTCGATGACGATGTCTTCTTCATCCTCGGTGTTAGATATATTGATAGTATAGACTTATTGACTGTGAGTAGGCGACGAGATTATTTCGAGAAATTCAGTACATGGTGTATGTATCGGATATGGCCGAGAATTCTAGCCGGATCCGATCAAATTTGGGTGTATTCCTATCGACCAACGAAGACACCATGATCTTGCTTTTCGTTTTACATGACTTGAACCAAGTGCTTGTGCTAGGCTAAAATCGTCCCAAAACGCACTGCACTTCGGGGCCCTCAGGATGATTTTGAGACGTTACGAGTAGCTGTTGAGGTTCGCAGACTCGTCTCCTTTGCTCACATGCCAGCTTCCCAAAGTCTACAACAACGCGAGCGTTGCTGGACTAGTCTCAAAAATGATTAAAAAAAAACTGTCATTCGAGGGTATGTCGAGCTGTCATACCGGCCTCCCTGATGCAATCGAGTAAATGTGGAAACGTGCGCACGGTCTTGGTCTAACCTCCTTCATGACGTTCCGATCCCACAAATTACAGCCCCTGGCCCCTGTAGCGCGAGGTTTGCGGCCCGTACCGAGACCCCACGCTTCCAAGCAGTCGGGTTTTCGCGCAGGGATTTGGGAAGCTTGGGTCCGAGATGCACGATTCTGATCTTTGACCTCCTACCATCTGGTCTTCTTCATAGAGTTCAACGTAGCCCAGGTTGTGTTAAAGTTCAGTCGGTACATCGTAGCACCGACTGGTGACCTTCCAAAGCCGAGGAGATTATTGCTGTGCGGGCAAATTCCAGATTTGGGCTGGACTGTCCCGGATCTGCAAGACCATGTGCTTTGGACCGCTGAACTCATGCTGTAATTTATTGCGTGTCGGCGTTTCGACTATTGGGTGGATATGATAAAATTCTCTGCGAAACGTAATGCGCACACAAAAAACATAACGAACATAAGACGATGAGATGATGCCATTTCAAGTCGACCTGGAGATGCGTAGACATGCACAGAGTACATCATGTCCCGCATGACTAGGTCTCTGCATCAATATCGTGTCGTCTTTTCTTCCACCAATGGAAGTGAGATGTCATCTAGGCATAGAGTACATGCGACATGCGCTATTTATGCGTACATGGTATCCCGTAATTGCAAAAAATGTGTGCCTAAGCCCGCCCCTTCGCAAGACCCAACTCCTCCGAGACAGCGACTCTTAACAATGCACCATGTACCGCCTGCAGCTTTTCATCCTTCACCAGCCCAGAACATCCTCACTATCCCACAGCGCACCCTAGCGAGGCCCCGGAGGCCCCGAGTAAGGCGCCATATTCTGGTTCTGGTTCGGATACTCATATCCCCCACCGCCTCCCACACCTCCCAAAAATCCCGTCCAGGTGCTCATAGAACTCCAGTCCATCATGCCCATATCCAATGACTCAGTCATAGGCCCAGAAACGTACATCTGCTGATTCATCCCGTCAAACCCGCCCGTGCCACCAAACAGCGTCCCGCCCATCGGATCCATAGCACCACCCGGACCAGAAACTATCGGCGGCGAGCTCCCCGTGCTGTGGATATCGACCTCTGAGGGTTGCTGATGCTGGTGCTGGTGCTGCTGCTGGTGCTGGTGGTGCTGCTGCGGCGGATGCGTAACGACGTAGTTGTGATTATCATTCCCGCCCGAGCTACTTGCCGTCCCTGCTCCCGTAGTATCGCTCGACTTGCTGCTCGAACCAGGCGGCCCAGCCATACCACCACGCTGTTGCTGCGGCTGCTGCTGCTGCTGTGCAGCCGACGGACCGGTCGGTTCCGATTTGTTCGCGGCCTTAATCTTTTTCACGACCTCCCGCACCTGCGCGATCCCCTTCGGCTGCGCGAGCTGCCGGCCCATCTGCGCCTCCGCAGCCTCGTGACAATCCCAGGCGCGGAGCATCAGCCCGCCGATTGCGGTGTGGATGGGGCTCTTGAGGTTGGACGCCATCTTGCGCTTCTCGTAGCTGTCGATGATGGTCGCCCAGGCCTTCTCGCACAGGTCGCCGCTGGTGACGTAGCGCAGCTCGGTGACCAGGAAGGCGAATGCGGGAAAGGGGAAGTGCATGAGTGTGTACCACCGGAACCCCTGCAGGGCGGGGTGCGCCTGGATGACGGAGTCGAGCTCGATGACGCGGATGGCCTCGTCGAAGATGAACTCGCGCATGGTGCGCTCCGGGCCGGGCGGGATGGTGGTCGGGTCCGGGAAGCGCTGCAGGTAGCCGCGGTTGAGATAGTCGATGAGGCGCAGCTTGCAGATGGCTTGGCGGGTCATGAGGAAGGTGAAGAGATGGAGGGGCACCTTGTTGTCACAGTGCTCGAGGTACTTTTCTTCCATGTACTTGATGTAGCCGTCGAGGTCGGTGCCCGCCATTGGGAGGTTGTGGCGCGCTGCGTTGGTGAACATATCGGAGGAGGCGGGGGAGGGAGTGTATTGGAACTTTGTTTTGCCGCTTGTGGCGCCGACGCCGGCCGCGGGTCTTTGGCCTTCGAGGTCTGCGGCGACGGTCAGCTCGAAGCGGGTGAGGCTGAAGAGCATCTCTGTGGGGCCGGCGTAGGGCGTGATGCGGTCCTTGGCGTTGACGTGGAGGTCGGTGTCGTTGATGTTGAGAGGCCACTTGCAGTCGCCTTTGCTTGTTGTGAAGGCTGTGATTGAGGATCCTGTTATTTCGGCGATTCTCTTGTCGAAGATGACGATTTGCCACCACAGCCGTCGCCGAAGTTCAACTTCGAAGGGCGGGAGGCCGAATTGTTCTGCGTCTTGGTGGAGTCCCATTCGGTTTGCGACTCGCACTGCGATGCCGATTAAACAGAAATGGGATCTCGGGTCGACGAAGGCGCGCACGGCGATCTGATCTGGTCAGCTGATGGCATAGCTGGAAAGTCTTACACTCCGCATCACGCGGTGGGAGTGTTGGTGTCACATGAAGGCAGGCGACAAGGGCTCCAGACAAACAAGGCCCTTGATATCGCTGGGACGAAGAAGACGGTTCTCGCTTACCAGATACATCAAAAAGGCCTGCAAGACAACCAGTTCTGAGCTTTTCATAAAGCCAGCATTGATCAGTGCTTGCTGAGTGCCACGGTGGTACCTTGACATCAGCCGCTGCTTCTCCTCCTTGAACATGTCCAGCGCTTCCTCATCGGTCATGGACACGACGGCCATGAAGTAAATACTGAATAGCAATGCTTCGAGTGGTTTCGGTATCTTGGATGGGTTTGCCGCTGCCTCTATCAGTTGACCCTGCAGTGTTGGAGTGTGCGTGACTTTCAGTAGAGGGTTGACGTTGTCCAGGTAGATCTGCCACAGCTGGAAGATTTGTACCGCGGGTGGGTGTAGCTCGGTTACAGAGGTCAGTCCGCCGCCTATCACGAAGGGGAATCCATCGTGGCTGTCGAACATTTTGTCGAAGGCCTGGTGTATCACTGGGCCATCGGAACTTTCGTCTGATGAGTCTCCTCGGAGTTGAGAGTCAGCTGCCCTAAACTGTCAACCCACAGCGTCAGCGGAGACGTATACGATACGTTGGGAGGTTCGGTTGCGAAGATGCACGGATGATTCTATCAAACGAGGAGACAGCAGAAGGAAGACATCGAAAGACTTGATACAAAAAGCAGAGGGTAGGGAAATGGGCCGGGCCAATGGCATCGACCACGTTGTGCAGAAGGACTAGAAGGTAGAGTCCAGAGAAACCACACTGGCGAAATTGAGGACAGACGAACCCCTTTCGCATAAGAAAACCATTTGGAATTCCTGAGCCGGTCAGCGAAGCAAGAGAAACGTTTATTACCATGCTCATATCGTACCTCTCGCCATCATGGCCAGTTGAAGAGGGCGATGTCTTCAGTCCCTCAACTTGAGTTCAAGTCAGCTATTACTGCTTATGCAATACGATGCTGAGTCTGAGGACGCCGCATGACCATTGCTGAGCCTCTTACGGACTCAGACTGGGACAGCACCCTGTCTTGGACAGCGAGTGTGGAGTGGTCATGAGCTGTATATATACTTACTGCCGTGTTCGATCTCGTCTACCTCGTCCAAGGCTGGATCAGAAGCTTTGAAGGACTGCCCAATAGGCTCAAAGTCGACGCCGTTCTGGCTGAGCAGGGTCTCGTACTTCCTGAGCCGCTCGATGAGCTCCCTCTCGTGCGGTTTCTTTTTCCGCCGGCGCGGCGGCTGCGGCGGGACGACTTTGCATTCGACCCCTGCCTTGACGCAGTTCGCGCATGGCTTGTTCTTGTCACAACGGACCTTGCGCTGCTGGCAGAGCACGCAGCTGTGGCCCCTGGTCAACTTGATGGAAGCCGCCTCATGTGGAACCGCGACATGGCCTTGGCTTTGGCTGGCGAAGGAGGCCATGTCGGCGGGAGGGGCCGCCATGGAGGGGGGCGAAATTCCAACGACTCCCGGGACGCCTTCAACGGTCTCCAATTAGCCTTAGTTCACATCTTTTTGGGCCGTCTTTGATTTCTCGGATCCGAGAGTCAAGACTAGGGCTGCGGTGAGAAGATGAAAGTTCCCTCCCCATAGGGAGAAGGAGGCTTGGGGGCGGTTGTGCTCTGGTTGTAGGACGATAGATCGGCGACCGATGGCCCCGAAGCGCATGTCCTGAACCGAGCCATCGGGGTTTTCAGAATCTGACCTTGCTTGCATGTCTGCAAGGGCACGGAAGGGCCGGGATGGGCTGTGGAGGCAAAAGCAGAAGCAGAAGCAGAAAGTCGAACTATAATATATGAAATGGGAGATCTTACGAGAGAGAGGGGGGGATAAGGCCGCACTTATGCTATGCTATGCGATTACACGCGCGCGTGTAATAAGTGATGATGCAGTCCCGGAACCCTGTCCGTCCTGTTTTCCCGACCCAGCAGCTGCTGGGTAAGGTGACCTGGGACTAAGGTGCGGCGGGCGCAGGTGTGTGTTCAGGCACAGCCTTTTTTTTGTTTTTTTGGTTATCGCAAAGGAGCCAGAGGAGTGACTAGGGCTGCGTCAGTTTCCACCCGGGGTTGGGGGCCAGCAGGCGAGCGGCCGCAAACGAAATGCAAGTCAAACTCTAGCTTGATTTGTTTCCCCTGCCTTTCCTGGGTGAGTAGTGACGGGTAGGTAAGTGAGAATGGGGGGACCGGCGCAGGCGTATAGGTGTGTCTCGGGATAGCACCGGCCACGAGGCGTGTCTTTGTAGCCCGAGTACCGTATGAACGGGGACCCAGACGCGGGCGAACGTCAGTCAGGTCTCAGCGCGGTCTGTGCCGTCGAAAAGTAAAAAAGGCGGCAGCAGCAGCAGCAGCAGCAGCGCGCCGTTGGTTTGACCAAAGAGGTTGGTTGTCGTTGCACTAGCTAGAAAGGACCCGTGGGAACAGGGGCAGTTTGAGGCCAGAAGCACTCACTGTACTGGTTGGTTTAGGGCGGCGCACTCTCTTTCTGGGATTTGATGCGTGCCCGGGACGAGGCGATTTGGGATGATGAGATGTGACCGCAGCGTGCGTGTGAGTGTGTGTGTATCCCGCAGTGTTGCCTGAGGACAAGAGGACGCAGGCAAAGAGGGACAAGAGAGTCAGTGGAACTGTTCACAGCAGATCAGGGCCCCTCGTTCCGCGCTGCTCGATTACAACATAACAGTGGATTGCTAGCGCTGGCTTTCTGCCTCAAGTGGACCGTTGGGGGGGGGGGGGATGGGAAAGGGGGGCCGGGGGCTGGGACGATTACGAATGCCCACACTGATCAAGAGGAGCCTTCAATCCGCTCTGGTGGCCCGAGAGTCCCGATTGAGAAGAGGAGGGCTGCTGGGCCCTGGCTGGATGCTGGGGAAGGAGCTTCCCATTCGCCATTCTCTGTGAATTCTCCGTATGGAGCGATGAGAACAAAGTACGTATCTTGGATTATGTCATCTGTTCCTCGGTCGAGGTTGGTTCGGGGTGTTCCTTCTCGGGACCGAGCTGGGCTTTTCGTGGCCGAGAATCTCTTGTCGGAACATTCCGATTCTTCTCCAGCAGACGCTCGGACACCGCTGACACCGCTACGGAGCCCATATTGGGGACGTCCACTCTAATAAAATACTCTCAAACCACTGTCCTCGTCCCGCTACAATGTCCCAAACACCGGCTCTCTGTTTAGCAGTGATACAGCACTTACTGCCCGTAGCATCGCCCCCGTTGTGAATCCCCCGAATAATCCGATCTCTCTCACGCCGACCACCTGAGCCCAGCCGTGACGTGAGCGAGAGGGGAAAGACCAAGGTAAGCTGAACAGGTAAGGCAATCCTCTTAAATATAGCACCCTCCTTCGTTGTCAATGGCGCCAGTGGCTGGTAAGAACAATCTATTCTTTCACATACCGGCCCGCCGCATGCTTCTTCTGGGCTTGCCTCCACCTGTCGTACCGTACTGCTCCTCTGCTCCATCAGGGATATCTGCTATATCAACCCGCACGGAAGACCGCGTTGCCTCTTCCTGTTCTCCTTTGGGAACGTTTTGTGCAACCGTCCTCTATTTTCTTTACTCCCCGGAGCAGCACATTACTTACCAGTCTCGTCCCCCCCCCCCTCCTCCTTTTCCTCCTTCCCTTGGCCTACCCCAGAGACATCTGAACGTTACATCCGCTTCACGCGCGGCCGGTTCGACTGAGAGACCTTGGAAGGCTCTGGCCTTTGTGAGATGTCTCGATCAACAACGTCGTTGGCTAGCAGCCACACGGAGGTGGTGGACCGCTATGACAGGTCACACAGGCCGGTGGACGAGTGTACAGGGCGCATTGCGGAGCTCGAGAAGCGTCTCACGGAGGTCGAGAGGCAGACGGCGAGTCTGAAGAATGCGCCGTCAGCTTCATCAAGATCAACACCGATATCCTCATTCTCGCCAGAACGGGGCTCAACAGATCGGGATAGGAAGAAGAAGGACAAGAAGCCACCGGTAGGGCCGCCGGGTTCTGGAGGGCCAGGAGGTCCACCAGGGGGTCCAGGCGCACCGAATCTCGACCTATACAAACCCAAAACTCTGAAATTTTGGTTGACTTTGGTGGCAAATTTCTTGGCTATATTTCTTGTGGCTTTGGATCGGACAATTGTTGCTACAGCGACTCCTCAAATCACGGATGACTTCCACAGCCTTGGAGACATAGGTCAGTATTCCTATCATCCCACCTACACATGACCCGACTCCCAGACTAACAGATCTCAGGCTGGTATGGCTCTGCGTACATGTTGACGAATGCAGCTAGCCAGCTGGTATTTGGCCGGATATACAAGTACTACAACATGAAATGGTAGGGCTTGATCCGAGCGAGTCAAAGGGAGGAGAGCACTCGCCAAATGCTAATGGTGTCATCCAGGGTCTTTTTGATATCTGTCGTGATTTTTGAAGTGGGCAGCACGCTCTGTGGCGCTGCTCCAAGCTCACCAGTCTTTATTCTGGGCCGAGCCATCGCCGGGCTCGGGTCTTCGGGCATCTTTTCGGGGGCAATGATGATCATGATCGGGATGATGCCTCTCCACAAGAGACCCTTGTTCCAAAGTATGTTCGGCATGGTCTTCGGTATCTCCTCAGTCTTGGGACCTCTGGTCGGAGGTGCCTTCACGACCTCAGTATCCTGGAGGTGGTGCTTCTACATCAATCTGCCCATTGGAGCTTTCACACTGTGAGTCCCAAGGTAAAATGTCATTCATAAGTAACCTAGACACTGACATTCAGCAGGATCTTCATGCTATTCTTCTGGAACCCACCACCACGTAAGGTGGAACCAGCTTCCTTTGCGACGCATGTCAAGCGGCTCGATCCTATCGGCACAGTCATCTTCATCCCATGCATCGTATGCCTGCTACTGGCCTTACAATGGGGTGGTTCAACCTATGCCTGGAACAGCTGGCGTATTGTCCTCCTCTTCGTCATCTTCGCAGTCTCTGCCACCGCCTTCGCAATCGTTCAGATCCTCACCCCCGACACGGCCTCCATCCCCGCAAGGATCATCACACAACGAAGCGTCTTCCTGGCCACCATGTTTACCTTCTTCATTGCCGGATCCATGCTCATGCTGGTCTACTACGTGCCCATCTGGTTCCAAACTGTCAAGCTCGTCGCCGCTCTCCAGTCCGGCATCTACACCCTGCCCCTGGTCCTCTCCCTCGTATGCTCCAGCATTCTCACAGGCATCGCCACCCAACAAATTGGCTACTACGTCCCCTCGATGCTCCTCGCGCCCTCCATCATGGCCATCGGCGAAGGCCTCCTCAGCACCCTTGTCCGCTCCTCCCCGCAAGCCAGCTGGGTCGGCTTCCAGTTCCTCTCTGGATTCGGCCTGGGCATGGGCATGCAGACCGGCTCGCTCGCCGTACAGACCGTCCTCCCCTTCGCCGACGTCTCCATGGGCGTGGCGCTTATCTTCTTCGCGCAGCAGCTCGGCGGTGCCATCTTCACGACGGTGGGGCAGACGATCCTGAACAATTTGCTGGTGGCGAAGCTGTCTGGGATCGAGGGCGTCGACGTCGAGAAGATCATTAACAGTGGGGCGACGGAGCTGGTCGGCATTGTGCCGGCGCAGGATATCGATCTTGTGATCGATGTGTATAACTACGCGCTTACCAAGATTTTTTTGGCGGCCATGGGCCTGGCGTTTGCTGCGCTGGTTTGTGCGGCCGGTATGGAGTGGAAGAATATCAAGAAGGGCAAGCCAGGCCCCGGTGGACCTCCTGGTGCGGGTGGACCACCGGGCGCGGCGCTCAATGCTCCTGCACCGGTGCAGAATGGCGTGCCGGTCCCGGTGTATGACAGTCGGGATGTGGAACGGGCAGAGGGTGAGCAGGGTGCGGGGATCGAGATGAACAACATGGAGAGAAAGTAAAAGGACCGTCTGCATTATGGGTAGTGTGCGCGCTCTGAGATTGTCAGGGAGGGGGGCTTATTCACGAGGGGAACATACTCAGCTCTGGCGTTCGGGTTGAGCATGATATGATAATGGTGGAGCTGGGATTGCATTGGGCGTGGCGAAGTTCTTGTCAAAATTTTATCTTGTTTTGTATATACCAATGTCTCTCATAGAAATTAGCATAGCATAGCATAGCATAGCATAGCAACTCCCACCTGCAACTCTGGTAGGATGTCAACGGGGATGGTAGAGGGAGTGGGACACGCAATGGTACACAGATATCCATATGTTCTAACACTTTGCTAATTTTACACGAAAAGATGCACTGCAGAGGCACTGTCGCTGTAAAGCCTTGCAGAAACACGAGGGGGCCAGAGTCTGAGCTGCCCGGATAGTCCACATCGATCCATGATCTGTTACATCCACACAATGTGCACAAGGAAAGCTCGGCTACCGGAGGTTCTAACGATATGCGGCATCACGAATCATCCCTTTTCCGGATCACAACAATGAACGAAAACCCTTTGTTCGTCTGAACAAAGTCATTCACCCTGCTGCTATAACATGAATATGTGTGACTAGGTCTTCGAAAACCCACGGAACGAAGGAGCATGGACAATTCTCCCCGGACGGACGCTTGCGCCACACAATCTATATACTGCTGTACCAAGATGTCCACGTTGATTGCTACGTTGCAAGCAGAGAAGGAACCAGGTATTTAGAAATCCTCACCCGGGGGCGGCACCAAAAGGATATGAGGGGATTGACATTGTATCAGTCGCTGACAACTGGTGCCACGACGGAAGTAATCATAAACAGGCAGCCACACCCTACCAAGAAAATTTGGTGCATCTATGCTTCGTGAAACACGACTACACTCGATGGAGCGCCATTGATAATATGGATTCGAATCAGACACAATCTGTATCGCAGAGCGTTTGCGAACCCGGACGGCTACCCCGAGACAGATGCTCGGCATCCGTACACGAAACTCATTGATACCATCAGACATTGGGCAACACATTTCAATTGCGACGTACCAGTGAGTCTACAGCTATATACCTCTCGGTATCTCTTCGTCCATCTGGAGGTTGACTATACGATACCTGGCTTACACGGCTGAACGAAACTCTCTTAGTCTGGGAATACATTTCCTCGCACGCCATCCGCACCGAACGGAATGCCGCAAGTCTGGCCTGTTCGAGCAGTACTCGTCACGTAAGTTTCGTTCTTTGCAGGCTGTGGATTATGGCCCATTTTCGTCGCTCATCTTCTGCTGTGTTTTCAAGCGCAAAAAGCTGATGACATCGGTGCAGAGCGCCGTTTCATTGGGCTTCTTCCGACTCCAGGCCTCATCTCACTGCCAACCCTTCCAATCAACACTGGTTTGTAAGCGCGGAGCACCCAGGACAAGTCTTTAACGGATTTCTGGGAAGCTTGCACATCTATGAAGGCTTTAGTGTAACGCAGCTGCTACCGGAATATACGATGCCATCTATCGGCACCTTGGCTGAGGCCACCCACAGGGATTTCCAAGACGAATATGCGATTCCCAAAATGGAAAAGTGCATTCAACGACACACGCCGTATCGAGGCCTAAATCACAGCACCGATGCCGCGCACGCAATGCCACCTCCTGCAGTTACTGGTGCCATAGGAGGGCCCAAGAAAGCCGCCGGTGCCAAGACCAGAAAACCACCGGGAGCAGACAAGAAGCAGACGTGGACCGAGGGTGATAACCCACCTTACACGAACCCAGGACCAACGCTCAAGATCGACGGGATGGACCAATGGGCTGTGGATGAGATTCTGGACTCCGTAGTGCTCGATGCGAGCACTGTCCCCGCGGTGACCAGCGCAACGGAGGGTGTGCACTACAAAGTCAAATGGTCTGGATGGCCCCCGGACGACAACTGGTATCCCGCCCGGGCGTTCCAGAACTGCCCTGCGAAGCTGCAGGAGTTCCACAACAGGAGCCCGGCCCACCCCGAGCCTGCCAACTTGAACCTCTGGCATCAACGATACATAAGGGGCACTATAGACTCGGGCTTGAATCCTGGATCTGCTCTGTCTAGCAGCAGAGTGTGATGCCGCTGGCTGGGTGGCATCAGCGATTCTGGCCCATGGGCGGAGACACGCAGCCAACGTGTAAGTTGTAAACTGGGAGAAGAGCTAGACTTCGGAAGCGGGTGCTGGAGAGGCTGTAAAACATTGGGGAGTTCTTTCGTGGGTGGTATATATCTGGTTCGCTACAACCACAGCATACCTAGGTATGGAAGGTCTTGGTGGCGAGGACATTGGAATATATCAAAAGTTGCTTAGGTGAAGGCGTCCCATGACTTCACCCAAGTGTATTGCTCATGGTTGCGATGCCGACGTCTTGAGGACGGGAAAAATGTTGGCGTTGGAATTGTGTTTTTCTTATAACTTAGCTAGTCACCTTCAGTGACGTACAGATAATCTTCTGGATCCTCCGAATCGTCGTCGTAGTAGTCGGGGTAGTTTATGAAACGATGATTCATAGAATGCTCCGTCAGTAGCTCAACATGTGGTTCTTCAGATTGCTTGTCCCAGAAGTCAATGTTCGCCCCATGCAGCACTTTGCGAGCACTTTGAACGAATTTGAGAACCAGCGGTTTCCAGTGCTGCCAGTCGGGAGAGTTCTCAGTGTGCCATTCCCATGACCAAAACCGGATCGTCTTCAGCTTCGGCAGCTTTTCGTTGCGATGGGATGCCAAAACCTTGAATTGTGAGAGGAGCAATTCGACATACTCCTTGGGGTCCATGTCATCCGACTCCTCTTCAGTATACCAACACTCTTCCAGACTTAGTTCCTGCAAATTTAGAGGCAAAATGGCGTGGAGATCATACTCCGCAAGCTTGCTCCTTTTGTAGAAAAGTAAACTTGTCTCGATGTGCAGAACACGTAGCTTATGCATGTCTGGCAGACAGCTGAGGCGAACTTCCTCGCCTAGAATTGGAGTATAGCCTGCCGCTCCTCCCGTAGCTACAACCAGATGCTCCAGAGAGCTTGCACGAGCGGATATAGCCTGGTTTATATCCCCATCAACGACTTCTGACACCTCCTCGTAACAATCCAGACGCAATTCCAGGCTTTTGAGATGGGTGGCCCGCTCTAGGAAGCTTTGAAGCTTCACTATGTTCGTGCCTGTGTGGAGACGCATCTTGTGGAATTTGCTGAGCCAGTTACCGTGAGTGCCCTCATGGTCATAGTCGTCTACGGAGTAAACAGCCGCATATGCATATGCGTGGTATACATCGAGTGTTCGGATAGTTGGTAGATCCAGCAGAATTGGAAAAGAGAACATGTCGATGTTTTCTTGGTAGAGGCCATCGCCGTCGGTCATGGGATGGGCTTGAATCTGAAGAGTATCAAGATTGGGGAGCGGCAAGATGGTGCTAGATCCCGCGAGTGCTCTGGCAACAATCTGCTTGTTGAGCACGTCGTTCATGACCGCTAGGCGTTGCTCAGGTGAAATTTCGATGAGCAACTTACGGAGGTTGTGTGTTAGGCAGAGCAGACTGGCAAGCAGCCTCTCGGGGAGACTCCATGTGTGCCACAGCTGAGATCTGGCGAGGCCTGATGTTCTGAACAGCTCGGGCTCATTGGACGGGGCTTCGAGAATGACCGAGTCGGGGTTGTCTTTGTAGTTGTGCATGAGATAGCCCCTAAGTGAAGTCGCCGGCTTTTTGAGATCTGTTGTGATGGCCAGCTTTCTAACAAAATTTGACAGGTCCGGGCGCTTTGCTAATTCGCGTACAAGCAAGTACAAGGCGGTTGAGTTGTCGTCGTGGATGTTGATGGTGTGGTAGAGAACAGGCTGGGCGATAGCTCTCAACTCGTGGGATGTCAGGCACAGGTTGCGCAAAGCGGCCTGATTTGGTCGATAGCTTTCATCAGGATCTGTATCTCCAAGGCGAAGCATTGGAATTCGGAAATTGAAGACAATTTGCTCCATGAGCTCGGGAGGCAGCGGCAGTCGCCCCATTTTGGCGCAGAGGCTGTGAGTGGCTTTTCGCGGGTGAGATGAAAATGGCTGAGAGAGAATCGATTGGCTGGGCGTGATAGAATTGGAGGGGATTTCACAAACACAGACGCAAGACGAACAGCGGAGATGTTCGATCAGGAGGACGCGTTTAGGTTGAAAGGAAACAGTTGCGCGTGGAGTATTCAACGGAGTGGTTGTCAATGGCAGGGATACGTGGGTGAGAATGGTCATCAGTGGTTGGGGTTGGCGACACAGCTTAGTCATCTTCTGCGACCATGCGTATGAGGACGGATATTCCAGGGTACCTAAGTAGGCATTCTTCCAAGGGCGTACGCAAAGAACTTGTAAAATACGAGTATATACCTACCTAGCCGCCTAGGTAGATATATCTGCCGCATATCTATCAAGTAGTTAGTACCCAGGTAATAAATTAGGTAGCCTACTCCGTAGATGTTCAGAACTGGCGCACATAACCCCTCTGCGCCTCCCAGGCTAAAATAAACTGGAGTCTGGGAGCTTGGCGAAGGCTACTTAGTAGGGAAGACGAGCGAGGACTTTGTACCTTCCAACGTCATGTCACGTCTTCTCGAATACGAATTGCTAGCACCAAAACTCACTCTTTTATTATTTCCATACATCCGCCGCAGCAGCTGTCATCCTCGTTACACTCCTACAGGCTTGCTGCCTACCGAGTACCTCAATGACACACAAGCCCCGCCCTGTCAGTCCTGTCTGACTGCAGCTGTGGTCAGCTCACAGACAGCCCGACCTCTCTTCCTCTCTTACAAGCGCCCTTCATCCTGTCGTTTCACTCAAGCCGTTGTTGACATTTTGGAAGAAGCCCACATATTAAGCTGATCATTCTCAACACACTTTTCACTCGTTCAGTACGACACGCTTCGGTCTTTTCTTTTACCTACTACCTACTATACACTAGACTTGTGGATCCTGGTCGCCGATCAGTTGGCTGGCCTGGCCTTACTTGACCGACCACCGCTCGTCACGTATCAGCGTCCCGTATCAGCTCGCGACCACCTGCTCTTGTTGTGTGGTCAACGCAACCATGGCCGAAACAGAAGACGAGCCCCAGTTCAACAGCTTACAGGAGAGGATCGCCGCCCTAAACAGGCAAAAGAACTTTACTGCCCCTTCGAAAAGGCCACCACCGCCTCCTCCGCCGAATCGAGCGCCTTCACAAGCGGCCACTCAAGGCCACATAGCAGCCTCGCCTGCCCTCAATGGCCACTCACGGGAGAATACACCAGTTGTTCCTGCCCGACCAGCCAAGAAGGTGCCGCCTGGCTTGCCTAAGAGGACCAACACCGAAAGCGAGAATGGGCAGCCTTCACCACCTGCGTCTGGCGCTCTCATGCCGCCACTACCTAGGAGGGACACCGACCAGACTCAGACATCGCCTGCCTTGCCACCAAGGAGGCCGTCGGTCCAGTCACTGGCCGTGCGCCGTACATCTGGCGAGTCTATCAGGTCGACTGTGTCCTCATTGTCCTTGACAGGCTCCACCGAAAGCCGAAAGTTGCCACCGGCCTTCGATCAGGCCTCATTACCACCACTTCCGCCTACCAGGCGAGATAGAGAGGCGGCGCAAGCCAAAGAGAACGAGGACGCGAGAGCGGCCACTGCAGCAAAGATAGCGAAGCCGCCACTTCTACCCCAGCGGTCGATGCCAGCGCTGCCAACTCGCAACGGCTCTACGTCTTCGCCAATTTTACCACCCCGCCTACCATCCAGGCCAGCTCGGACCCCTGGTATTGCAGAAGCTGAAGAGCCCAGTCCATCACTGCCAGCACGGCGACTTCCTCCGCCCCCGGATAAATTCGTCCGGGCTATTCCACAAGTGTCCGGGGACACAGCCGGTGGTACACCAGCCGATGCATCTGTAGCTGCGCCACCCCCAGTGCCTCTCGCGTCTCGTCCCACTGCGGCACAGATTGAGGCGGTAGTTACCAAGAGTGCTTCAAAACAGGAAGCGTCATGCCTTATCTGTCGGGATTTCTCAGGCCCCGACGGGGTAGGTGCCTCGCATCCGCCATCTGTCATTGATAGGCGTGACCCCATCGGGTACCTTGCCCACCATCTTTGTAGTCCTTTCCAATCACCCACAGACAAGGCTCGCGCGATATTCACTTGGTGTCATCACAACATCGACTATGACGTGGCAGGCTTCTTCGCCGGGTGTCCTACCAGAGGCACGGCCGCCGAGACCATTTTCTCTGGCAAAGCCGTCTGCGAAGGGTACGCTCGCACTTACGAAGCAATCGCCAAGCGCGCCGGCCTGGAATGTATCGTAGTGGGCGGACACGGCAAGGGCTTTGGGTTCGAAGCGGTGAAAGACGGCCAGCCTCCGCCACCGCGTAACGCTACCGGCCATGCATGGAACGCTGTGCGGATCGACAACGGGCACTGGAAGCTCATTGACCCATGTTGGGGCGCCGGCCACCTCAGCGGCCAAGCCTACAAACGCGAATTCAATGCCGCGCAGTTCACAATGAGCAACGAGCTGTTTGGGTGGAAGCATTTCCCTGAGAATAGCCGGTACTTCTTCCGCGAAGACGGGCGCGTGCCGTCATGGGAAGAGTATGTGATGGGACCTGCTGGGGGTGAGAGGCCGCAGTGGTATAGCAACACGCTGGAGGAGGGAATTGATGAATGGAACTCGAAACCTGAGCTGAAAAAGATTTCGGTGTATAGTGGGGAGGTGGTCAGGTTCTTATTCGCAAAGATTTGCGAGCACTGGACGGCGGAGAGGAACGGGCGAGGCAAGCCGCGGCTGTTGATGATGAGTGTCCATGGCGTCGATGGGCGTAAGGACGACCAGGTCCCTCTAGATACGGATGGATACTGGTGGTGGTGCGATATCCCCGCAAGGTATGTTTGTTCCACCTCACTTTGGTACGAGCTATGATTTGCTCTGCTTTCGACATCTGCTGACTATCGCTGTCACAGGGATCTTGGCAGTCCTGGCCAAAAAGTCCAGCTTGTTGGGCTTAATGTACTGAACGGTAGAGACGCCATGGGAATCACGAAGCAGGAGTACTTCAAGACCAAGTCTAGTGGTGGATACAGCCTCAGTTGGGTTAGCATTGCTGAGTGGGAGCTGATCTAATCCACGAAGATTTGGGCAGGAAGGGCATAGTATATAATAGTCGTTTTTGGAGAGAAAGACCAGGAAGTAATGACGGGTCAATGATACCAACTTTCACGTTGTTTGGCTGGCTATAAAGTTTATGAGGCACTTGTTTGACATGTGATTTTGGTGTGCTTGAACTATAAACAGACGCAGTGACATTATCTTCCTGGAAACCGTTCGGATGAATGCAAACATCAGCTGCATACAGCCGCACGCAGTGAAAGGGCATCCGTACTATGCCGCCTGTCAAACTGAAGAGGAACAGAATAACAATTCGATCCACAAAAGTCAGACGGAAGGGCTATTTTAGTGAGGACGGAGAGCAGGCCCCTGTACCCTTGCGCGTCAAGGGTCCCCTTGCGTACCTGCCCCCTCTCCAGGCGCTAAGGCGCTCCACCCTTCCCTGGAGCCAACCGGCGAGTGGATCCAACCTTCCAACCCTCCAACCTTAAGCAGCCAGCAGCCTGGAGGTCATCTTTTGGACCTCGCACTTACAGCTTTGCGCATTTCATGGAAGAGGATCACTTCCCTTTCTCCTTGCCGTCTTCAATGAACTAATACCCTACACTACTTACTCCATATCAAGTCCCATCAGTACTAGCTGCTGCGCTTGCCTTTTTCTCTCGGCGCAAACTACCTTTCACATACCCTGTCCAAGCTCAACTGCAACAACCGGAACCATCATCAACCTTCCCTGCGACGCTTTGGAAGCTGCCCTGAACCAACATACTCCCGCATGCAACTCCCTCTTGCGACATGGCCTCTCCTACTACTGTTGAGGGCACCGAAGCCCCAGTCTGGAAACCTCGCCAGCTCCAGTTAACTGATCTCCCAACCGAGCTCCAGAAGGAGATCATCCGTCATGTAAGCGCCCAGCCTTGCAACTTTGCCCCGCGCACTTTCCTTTTTTTGCCGCACTCCACGCCCAGTCTAGGGAAGCAGAAGAAGCAAGGACTACCCGCTAAGATTGCCCATCAAATACAGGTCCCACAGACCGACCTCATCTGCTTGATCCTCGCCAACAAACACTTCCGCGAGCTTGCCACCGCCGAACTCTACCGCAGCTTCCACATCGTCTTCCCAGATGATGACGATCCCGCGTACGAGTCCCCCGTCGACGGGCTGGCGAATGGTCTCGAGACTTTTGCGACGAGCGACTACGATCACGCAAAGCACTTGCGCGAGATCACACTGGATACCGTCAGCGCGGGTGACAAGGCCGAGGTCGCTTACAAGCAGTACCTCGCTGCCAACAGCTGTGGAAAGTTCATGAACGTGCTGTTCCTCTTGGTCGTTCGCAAGGCGAAGGCGCTGGAGAAGCTGAAGTGCGTTTGTCCCATGTGAAAGCGGATCGAACTCTGCGAAGCTGTTCTGCTTTGCTGCAGTAATGACAATAGCTGACGATACTTCTTGATTATAGCTGGAACATTCGCGTCGAGCTCAGTCGCCCTCTCTACAAAGCCCTCCACAACATCGAGACCCTCCAACATGTGCACCTCCGCCTTCAAGCCGGCCCATCGCTCTACGAGGTCCCGCCGCCCCTGCCTCTTTACTCGCCTTCGTTATCTCCGGACTCTTCGACCTCGTCTCTGCCGCTCGTCAACAACCACCTGAGTCCCCACACGGTCTTGTCCATTTCGCCCACGGGTCCCACGTACATCCCTCACCCTAACTCTTTGATGCCACCACTTCCTCCCAGCTCGAAGTCCATGAGATCAAAATCGCATAAGAAGACTACAGCAGCGAAAAGCCCACCAACATTGTCTGGCTTCAAGAATTTGAAGTCACTGGCTATCTTAGACATTGACGATCTAGAAGTGATCACTGAACTGAAGCAATGCATCCGCAATTCTCAGGGAACTCTGCACAAGCTGAAGTTGTCATTTTCGACAGCTCTTGCAACACGCGCCCGCAAGCCCGCGCCGGAGCTTGATCCTGACGACTCGGATCCTGATGACGAGTTCCAGGTCGTGCCAGTCTCAACGGCACCTACATCATACGACGATATCAGTGGTCCCGCCAAGGTCTTTCGTGCGGCGGAGGAGCGAAGGACCCAGGAGGCCGTACTGGGCCGCATCTTCGACGTGGAGCCTTACCTGGTCAAGAAGTCGACTTCGCGAAAGTCGAGAGCGAAGGAGACCGAGGCCGCCAAGACAGAAGTATCCGCGGCGCCTGCTTCCGACTTCATCAATTCTTTGAAGGCTGTGTCTAACAAACTAATGAAGGAAATTAACGGCTCAGATGATTTCACGGCCTCTCAACAGGAGATACTTGATACTATCGAGGCTGCGGCTAGGAAGTATGTGAGCGAGGAGCAGAAGAAGAATGATCCGAAAAAAGAGGAAGTCAACGCCGAATCGAGCGCTGCCGTGACCAAGGATGAGGAAACGGAGGCTAAGGATGGGGACGTTGAGGCCAAGACCGAGGAGACTGATGCTGCTAAGGACGAGGAGGGCACTACCGACAAGGAAGAGGCGAAGGCAGCGGACGCCCTCGATGAGGAGCAGGCTGAGGCAAGTCTTTTCGAGGAGAAGGCGCCCAAGAGCAAGGAGGACGGCCAAGGATTCAGTCCTGATGATATTGACATCGAGGCCCCCGTCGAGGACATGCCTGAAGACGATATTATCGAGGCAACTAATGGCGCCGACGAATCATCGGTCACCGAGCTTCCTGCGCCGGCCGACGAAACCATGACAGGAGCCATCGTCATAGAGCCTACCACGAATGGTGATACTTCCGAAGTGGAAATAAACAAAGCGGAATCGACTAAAGAGGAGCCGACCGAACAGGAGCCGAAACAAGAGCCGAAACAAGAGGAGTCCTCCAAAGACGAGTCGATCCCTACGAAGTCCACTGCAGCAGTCAACTTGGCAGCTCAGGAGGCCAATTTCAAGACACTGGGCCGAAAGCTACGTTTCTTTGAAATTGAGTCTACACAATTGCAAAAAGAGGTCAATGACATGGACTTGACAGCCGGTCCGGAGGCCGTGAAGCAGTTTGAGAAGGTTGAGAGGCAGCTTGAAGCCGTTGCGGAGAACATCAAGGAAATCATGCACGAGATGTCGGTTGCGGCGGCCGAGATCCAGGATCTGGAGAAGCAAGCAGGCACGAAGTCCCAAGATGCGGACATTCGACAGCGGATCAGCGAGTACACCCGATCAACACGGGGTCTCAGTCTTCATACGCTCAGCGTATATCTCATTCCAGTCAAGGCCTCTGTGCTCTCGCGCGCTATCGACCTGCGGTGTCTCAAGAAGCTCACTTTGCTGAACGTTGGCAACCAAGCTCCCATCTGGGCGCTGCTCGCCAAGGAAAACAAGGCACAGGAGCTGCCCCTGCGCAAGATATTCACGGACAACGTCAGTGTCGTGTTCCTAACCTTGGTATCCCAGCTCCGGGAGGTTGACGAGCTCTACATGCTCGAGCGGACGGACAAATACAAGCCGGAGTCGTTTGCGCCCAAGTCGACTGTGTCGATTGATCAGATTCGACGCTTCGCGCTCAGAAAGCACCAGGGCAGCCTGAAGCGGTTAATGATCAAGAACCAGAATGACATGTCCTGGGACATCGACATGAAGACAACTACGCTACTGTCCAGGTTTAAGGTGCTTGAAGAGCTGGCCATCAGTATGAGTATACGGGAAGTTGTAAGTTGCCCTTTACACTGAATCTAGCAAAGACACATGGCTAACATGATGATAGCATACTCTGCTCCAGAATATCCACCTCATGTGGAGCCTGCGCGCCCTCCACATAGTCAACCTTAGAAACGACGATACCTGCGTTTGGGTCATGCGCGAGACCAAGCGCTTCATCATCGACAACCTCTGCCACTTCCCTCATCTCAAGTTGGAGTGGCTTGCTATTGACGAGGACGAGCACGCCGAGCGCCTGGTCCGGTTCAAGTCGCCGCCCAAGGACAAGAAGAAGGCCAAAGCCAAGGGCAAGGGCAAAGAAGACGAGAAGAAAAAGGGCCCGGCGGCACTTTCATTGGTGACCGATGTTGAGCAGTATCCCTTGCTGTCTCTCGAGCCCGGCATCATTAGTGATAGCGACGGTGACGATGATGAGGCAATTCCCGGTACCACGCGGATCGAGACAATTGAGAACATACACTTCTACGATGTATGGGATGTGGGCATTTTCAAGAGGACTGTCGTTTCGGGCCGGCTTTGAGTGAGCACTGACTGACTGGCTGACTGGCTGGGTGGGCAAGGACGGCTGGGTGGCATGGAAGGACGGAAGGACTAAGCAAAACGGGCACCGCGGGTGTATGAATGGGACAGCGCAAGGCTGCTTGTACATGACGAGCTCCAGAGACGGACAAAATACCCCTTTTGGGAGGATTAGGTTGAGATTCTCAGGCTTTCTTTGTTTCCTTTTCTTATCATTGACGAGAGATGATTGAGCGTTTTGGGTTATAGATGACATGATTAGCCGGTGTTTGGTAGGGACATGTTTGTAGCGAGGGCTCTCATTGCAGTTGACTGTCGTCAGTTCTTACATGTTGGTCGTTACTAGTAGTCACCGTGGACATCAGGTAATCACTGGCATTGTTCGTGGTTCTACTTTGTTTCATAGTAGATAGTGTGGTACTTACTACTCCGTATTGCGCTTTGACTTCCATACACGGCTTCCCTTGGATCGTGCACCTGTACCTATGGCTATCATGAGAAATGCTATGCCCTTGAAGTGCCTAGAAAGGTGATAAGCTGCGTCTCAGGCATCATAGTCCCTCAGAACCAGGGCTCTCTGGGTAAATGGGTATTACATGTGAAAGGAAGTTTATCACCCTAGGACCTTGGCTACCAAGAACATAGGTCATTGAAGCATGGCCTACTGATGGCGGACCATGAGCTGCAATAGAGCCCTCGCCGCTACATGTGAGATGGTGAAGATCCATGATGCACCTGCTCATGATCATGAGTGGCTGTCCAACTAATTCCAATAAGAAGAGAAAAGAAAAAGGCAAGTCTGTTGCACAAGGGGTATCAACTTCAGAACCAGTCCCACTGCTCCGTTCACATAACAAGCCTGCTCAGTTCCACCAAATACTCACGCTAAACGAAACACTCAGCCCACGAACATAATGCCACCACCCGATGGGTATATAAAGCGTGTCCCCGGGCTCCAGAATGCAATCCACAAATGGAACCTCCTTAAACAACCTCCTCTCCTCCTCAGCCGGTTCCCGATCCCGATCCCCATCCTCCTCCTGCTGTTGGTCCCACCCCTCCAAAGCACCCACATCCCACAAACTCGTATTCCCCATCTCCACGCCCCCCTCCTTTCCCCGCGCACGCATCCGCCCGCTCTCCTGCGGCGCGTACAGCCGCACGTACTTCCGCCCCACGACCTGCACCAGCAGGTTGTGGTACGGGTCCGTGTGCAGCGGCGTGATGGTCCCCGGCGGGCCGAACCACGCGTTGAGCATCGGCTCCGCGAGCTCGGGCTGGTCCTGCGCGGGGTCGGTTGGGTGGCGCGGGGCAGCGGTGTAGCAGAGGTCCGGGACGAGGATGTCGGCGCGGAGGTGCGGGAGTTGCAGGAGGAGTTGGTGCTGCGCTAAATAGCCTACGGTGGGGTTCTTTGACCTGTCGTCGTCGTCTGAGGAGCCGGTGATGAAGTCTACTAAGAAATCCGAGAAGCTCACGACTCGCTGGCCCCACCCCGCGTCGACATAGCTGCGCCCGACCTCCACCGGCACCAGCCTGCGCCCGCCGAGGGTGCGGGAGAGCAGGTAGGCCGGCTTGCACCAGGGCCGCAGGCCGAGCGCGGGCCATGCATCTGCGAGCCCCGTGAGGACCAGCGGCTGAGGCGACGCGGTGGAGAAGAGGTAGTGCTGGAAGGCAGGCATGGACATCTTGTGCGCGGGCATACGTGGGATGCGGTTCGTGACGGGTGGAGTGAAGGGTTCATGGGAGGAGAAGGAGGGGTGGGCGAACCATGATGCTGAGCTGGCCTCGTTTTGAAGCTTGGCTCGTTTCGCTGGCCGGGAGGGCGTGTCCGTGTCTGTGTCTGTGTTGCTGCTAATAGCTGGTTCATGAGGGTTGCTGACGGCGGGAGCGTGCCTTGGGTTGGTGGGTGGAGGCAGATATGCTTTCAGGAGGTCAAAGGCTTTGTCAATCCACGCTCTACCTCTTGTGGCTCCGCCGCCGCCCGCGAGGATCAGTGCCAGGTCGAGGGTCTTGACCATCTCGTCCAGATTGGTGGAGGAGACATCATTCGACAATGGCGGGAGGGCGGCTGCATGCTTGACGTTAGTGTTGGCGTCAATGCCATCACTGTCACTTCTATTCCTTCTCTGCTGTCGTGCGCATCCATGATTGTGATCGTGATCGTCGTTATTCTTCACAGGCAAAAGCAGAAGCAAGCAGCTAAACTTGAGGATAGCTGCGTCAGTGTACAGCTGCCGCCAGCACAGCGGCAGGTCCTTGTACAGGTAAGCGTAGAAGCGCGAGTAGGCGATCGAAAGTATGTCGTCGAGCCTTTTCAGGACGAGCTTGTCGTGCGTACTCTGGTGGCGGATAAAGCCGCCGTCACCCGCTACTGTCGGTTCCCCAGCACCGCCGTGCTCATCGTCGTTGTCGTTCAATGCGCAGCCCCGACTAGAAACAATAGCAGGCCGAGGAGGCAGCGCAGTGTCGGCCCGTGGTAACTTCTCGGCTGCCCTCTCCGATGATGACGGTGGTGGTTCGTATTGCGCAACGACGCACGTCGCTTGGCGAGCCAGCAGCTGCACGAGCGGGGCTCCGCATCCAGCTAGACAACCACTACTGCTGGACTCGCCGTCATCGTCGGGATGGTGGTGATGCGCTCCTCCCCCGACCAATCCAGGGTGGTTGCTGGCGTTGCTGCTGCGTTCTGGTGCGTCCGCGTCCTCTGCCTTATCGCCGCCGGCATAACCACCACCACCATTACAATCACCAAGAGCAGCAGCAGCAGCAGCATTGCCCGATGACAGCAGTAGCAGGCTCGCACGACACTCGTCCCTGATCCCTACCGCAGCAGCCAGACACAGCGCTCGGAGCTTCTCCCTCGTGGTCGATGCGCGTGCATCTGCATGCTGCGGTGTGCCGGCGGCGCTCGCTTCTGCACCTGCCATAGCCGTTCTCTCGGGGCGCGGACGGGATGCTGGTACCACGAGCCGCCACGGAAACGACGCAGTGGCTGGCCCTTGCTTGAGTGCTCTTGATTTCTTCGGCGCCCCCTCTCCTCCTCACCCCCGCCTGGGCTGAACCCTACCTAGGTATCCCCAACCCCTTCCTATCTGCCGGAAGGGGGGAAGCGCAGGCGGATGGGCCTGTGTGCGCCACGAGAAGTCAGATGGGGTGAAACGGGTCGTTGCAGGACCGGGCAGGCTGTGCTTGCCGTACGCACGACGGTTGTTCGCTCCGTCTCTCACTTTCTCACTGCCCTTTCCCTTGGTGGCCCGTCAGCATGGAGCTAAGCAGGAGGGAAGTGCCCAGGTGGGTTCCCAGGTGGGGTGGGGCTTGGGCAGCTACTGCTGCAGGATGAGTTTGGGGAAGCGAGAGGACGACGACCAGCAGAGAGGTGGAGATGTGAGCCTTTAGCGTCCTAGGGTTGGAGGATGGTATGTAGCGTAGCCACAGGTGATGTATGTGTGCAGGCCTGCACAGATCGGTCGATGTTGGAGGTGTCGGTGGTGGTCAAGTGGTGGTGGTGGTGGCGTATGAGGAGCGGGTATACCTGCCCCCAACGTAAACACTCTGCCAGCTTGGTGATGCACGCCGTCTTGGTCGTCGATTGTTTTCTTCAGTGAAGAACATTATGAGGCTACACACCACTTTTTTAGGTTATTAGCTGTCAAGCTTGACGATGTTCGCGGTGGGTCCTCGCTAATCTGTGGCAGGGAAAGAAAGGTCTCGGGAGCCTGCATTAGCGAGGTGGAGGTGGGTCCACTACAAATAGGTACCTAGGCAGAATTCACCGGGTATCCGTACATGCTCCGTACAAAAAAGGGTGGTCAGACTCTAACTTCAACGTTGTCACATATCACCAAATACTCTCACCTTCAAATGCATATCTGCGTGCATATATCACGCACAAAGTAATCGCAACGTGCATTAATCCAAATACCTCATAATAATGCAAATGCCGTCTGTTTACTATGCACGAACCCCTGTGTCCGGTCTCCGAAAATGAAGCCATGCTTGCAGAAAACGAGTGCAGCATCGCCTGATCAAATCCCAAATTGCAACGGTCGCTCATGCAGTGAAGGGGGATAAAAAATGCCCACAAAAGCCCTTCTGTGCTACCCCGGGTATCAAAGGAGGTACTGAGAACGCTTCAAACAAACTGAAGAGAGAGGGGGAGGGGGAGGGGGAGGGGCAGGGGGGCAAGGAACGAAAAAGATCGCGAACATGCATGGCCTGGCCCGTCCCTTATCTATCACGCCGGCAACTCACGCCTATGTGAGCCAGCCTTGTCTTGTCAATGTACTTTCCTTCTTGCTCTGCTGCATTCAACAGTCCATTAGATCCGGATTACCTTCACCCTGTGAGTAGCGTGTTAGCAAGTATCCTGCGAAGAGTAGGTGTGGGTCTGTGTGCACATACCAGAGCTGTGACTGGATGAAGATACCAGCACTGAACGAATTCCACGGGGAAGGAGGGTTGAGCAGGCCAACATCGTAGCGCCGTAGGATCTATCACCACAAACCAGATTAGTGCCATTGATGTCAGTCCACAAAGAACTCGCCCACGAAGAAGAACTCACCTCCACAAATACCTTGTTCAACTCCATCAGCGCGACACTCCTCCCCAAGCACTGCCACTTGCCATACTTGAACACCAGCTCCCACGTGCTCAGCATCTCTCTCAGCGCCGCCTCGTCCTCCACCAGCCACCGCTCGGGCCGAAACGCCTCCGCGTCCTCCCCGTACACCCCCTTATTATGCTGCACCCCGAACGCGCTCCACCCAATCTCCGTGCCCTCGGGCACGTGCACCCCGCCCACCACGTCGCCACCCGCCGGCACCACCGTCGGCATCAGGCCCGTAACCGGCGGAAAGACGCGGAGCCCCTCCTTGATGACCGCCTGGAGGTACGGCAGCCGCCGCGCCTCGGCGTCCGTGATCGGGTGCGAGATCTCGCCGCGAGCGTCCGCCGAGCGGATCTCGTTTGCTAGCGCGCGGTAGGCCTGCGGCGTGCTCATGAGGTACAGCATCGTGGTTCGGATGGCTGTTGCGGTTGTGTCGGACCCGGCGATGATGTTGACTAGTGCTTCGCCTTCAGCTTCCTCGCGCGTGAGGCCATGTCGGAGGAACGACGCTAGCATGTCATTGCTGCTGTTGTCGGACGACGACTTTTCAATGCTGCTGTTCTTATTTGCGGCTAGGCGGTCGCCGACGACTTGCTTGGCGACGCTTCAGGGTGGTGGGCACTGCGTTAGCGGGATGATGTGCTTGCGCTTTTGGTGCTGGTGTAACGTGACGGGTCACGGGGGAAAAAAAAAGGGGGGGGGGGCAATAAAGGTAACAGTCTGAGGGTAAACACGACTCACTTGATGAATTTGCCAAAGCCGTGAGGGTCGTTCTCAGACGGGTAGAGCGGCCGCAGGATCTTGGCTCTGGTGAGCCGTGCCAGCGCGGGATACACACTAAACAGCATCATCACAGGCATGCTCTGCTCGGTGCGCGCAATGTACCCAAAGACATCGTCGTCCTTGTCCAGATGGCCAAACTGGTTGCCAAAGGCCAGGTCGCCGATGATGTCGATGGTGAGATACTGCGCTTTCAGCGCCAGGTCCATGGGCCGGTAGATGGCGCCCTCGGACACATACTTGCGCTCAATGAGGGCGATGAACGCCGCTATGCCCTTGTCAACATTGCCCTCGAGGTCCGCGTTTTCCTTGCCGGCGTACTGCAGACACACGAGGCAAAGCATGCCAGGATATTAGCAGGAGAGATGAGGTACGAATTGGGGATAGTGCTGGGTGCACAGCGCCAGTATATATGCGCGAGCGGCTGGGCGACCACATAGAACCCGGGTAAAGGGGAGAGGGGGTTGGGGGTTAGCTTACGCCTGCGGCCATCTTGGCTCTGAGCACATTGTGCTGCTCGTCGTCTCGCAAGGAGATGAGGTTGTCGCGGCTGGGGTCGAAGCGGACGGCATCATACCACTCCGACTTCTTGTACTTGGACCGCACAGCCCATTGGCGCTTGATGAACTCCGGGTCATCTGTGACGAGGATATTTGGGGCAATGCGAGTGATATGGCCTGTACAAGTGTTAGCTGCGACTGATGTTTACCGACAGAAGTTGTGCCTGCCAAACTCAAAAATCTCCCGTGAACCCGGAGACTCCAGTGTCTCGGACACTTTGTGTCAAGCATATTCACCTGCAGGTTTTGTCCGTCCGGTGTAGATGGAGTGGGCGGGACCCGAGGGTTTGGAGACGGGGAATTTTTTTCTGGCTCAACGCCTTCTTTCACATACCATAGGTTGTGCAGGCTTCCTTGAGAGCCAGATGCATGTTGCCACCAAGGGTGTTACGCAGCATCCACCACTTGCTGAACCCCGCGCTCCTGGGGCCCGGAATCTGTCTCAGACGCCGGTATGTGGTGTAGGTCGACGCCGAGTAGTATCCAAGCAGACCCAGCACCAGGAGGAAGACGAGATTTGTCAGGGAGAGGCCGAGAGCACCTCCTGCCGTCGTGGACGGGAGGAAGTGGTCAAGCACTGCCATGGTTGCGGGTTTTGTGTGTAAGGGATTGTGGAGAGAGGCGGTCTGTGGTAGTTTCTGGTAGAAGGAAGGAAATGTTTGGTAGTCAGGTAAGTAGAGTCAACTTGTGGTCTGTATTTGCGGTCGGTGCAACGAGAGACGGTCTCTGAATCGACCAGAAAACCCAAAAGGAGGGCGGGTTTTAAGCAGAGTCTCTCGCTTATCTTGGAAATCTCGTGTCAATGGATCCGACAGTCTGGAGACGAAGCATGACGGACGGGCTTGGAGTGACAGTGGGCGTTCAAGTCAACCCCTTGAGTGGACAGGACATGGGACGAAGACGCTAGTAGCATGTAGTTACTCTAGAACCTTTTTATTTGCTAGCTTTGGGCCAAGTCATCGTTCGATCCAACGAGCCACGTTTGAATGAATATCGTGCTTTCCTCGGCTCGCCCACCCGGTCGGTATGACCTGCAGATAAAGCAGCAGAAGGGAGGAGCAAGGGGATGGAAGTGCGTGGCCCATGCAGGACGAAGGAGGAAGGTGGTGGAGATGAGGGCTAGGGTCGGTGACCAGGAGTACTGTACTGTGCTGTACTGTATTGTACTCCTCAGACATCTGCTGCGCTCCTCATTGGGTTCCAAGGCTCCAGCTACTTAAATGCGAACTTCTGTCATGTATCCGAGAGAACTGAACATGGACCCAGGGACCGCTGGGACGGCTGGGACACAAAACCCGTAGAAAGCGGGCAAGTGCTGGATTGCAAGCAAACAGACTGAAGGACAAGCAAATATACATCACAGGGGACTCATTGCTGCTTCTCCACTCTTGACACGTCGAAACCTATCGACACGCTCGCCAAAGATTTCGTGGGTGAAGCAAGGAGAACAAGCTGGTCCGCCCCATTAGCTCGCGCTTGGGAGTCAGGGTTCTGCGGAAGCCTGGAACGGTCGCGAGCGGTAGGAAACCCAAACTCAGCGTCAAGGGAAAAGGTGGGAAGGGGAAGTGTGCTAGAAACACGTTCCAAATGGCCGCTATTACGAACACAGCTTGCTGAGAGAATTTCTTCGATAGGCCAAAGAACTAAAATGGGATAGTATGGAGACACTATGTGGAGCCGACGAATTGAAGTTGATAGTGCGTAAGCAACGCAACCCACCCATCATGTAGCGACGCGGAAGGAGAACGGGTGTAAGAACCTTCAATTGGGATTGGTGATATCATGGTGCGGTGTCCTTGGGATCCGCATTCAATACCACATTAAAATGGCATTCAAGCTACTCCGTATCCGTAGCTACGATGTAGATATGCAGAAGCCCATGACATGCAGAGTACTCTGGGCATGCGGTACTCGGCAGGTATGGCTGTGTTGGCGGAACCGTTCTTGGTAATTAGGCTGTTAGATTCCGTAGGTGTGTGGCTGATCTGGCTGGTTGAGTCCCCTCTCGCACTCGCGAAGGAGCACTGTACTACAGTACTCGCAAAGTACCTCGGCGGATGGTCTTGAGGCTTCTCAAAGTGGTCGAGCTGCAGGCAACACCAGCAGATCCGACGATGTACTTCCACATATTGGCTCAGCAGCCTCGAGAAATATTGCATGCCTTGAAAAAAGTACTCTGTGGCGGTATACAAAGTCCCTGGAATAAGCACGCGTGGGCGCGTCCAACTTGATGTTGTGCGGTCTTTCGTCGTGCTTAGGCAAAGCTACTCGAGCATCCACTGAAGAGACAAAAAACTGATCAGTAACGGTCTGCCAGACCATTGCGTGGTCGACTGGTCGTAGGGCCGGTCCTATGGTGGGGTGATTCCTATTTACGACACGCGCAATTGATCTTTGCGAATGACTTCAATCTCCATATGGAAATGTCGAGTGCTATCTGGAGTTACTGACCGCCTGGGACCTGGGGGGCCTAAGTGGGTTCATGCCCTGCCATCAGGAGGTTGTCCGAATGAAAAGTGTTTTGCAGGTTCAAGATCTCATACGCACCAAGCCAAAGTACAGGCCCACCTAGTCAAGAACGATTAGTCGGCATGTTGAGGATCTGAATTGCTGCACTTAGTTACCCGGTCAGTCGATCCTTTCGGTGCCGGGTACTGTTGATGGGATCGTTTGAAATGAGATGAGAAGAGACGGTCACTGGCTGTCGGTGCTCCGTTGCTGGAGATCTTGGAGTTTGACACTGAACTGATTATGCCGAGAACCTCCAGAGGCACACGGTAGTCACGGTTATCCTTTGCGGTGTCCTTATCGTTACAGGATATGATGAGGAACTGACAAGAAGCGAACGACCTCAGGAGGTTCGCTGACCTCCCAACTGAGAACATGAGGTGGAGTAGATACCTATTACATAAGCAATAATTCTCACCTAACCCAGCCATGATTCTTTTTCCAACGGACCTGGTCCCGAGGTCCCTTGCTTACGACCTCCAAATCTTCGAGCTATTCTTCCGTACGAAGTATACATGCTGTACAGTACTCATGGCAGCTATGGACATTGGACGAGCTGTTGTTTTGTTACCCAATCCGTACCTGCCACAATAGCTTCTTTCCTCCAGCCCCGGCGGTATAGGGAAGTACTTATAACCAGTGCCATCATCGGCATTTGATATGTCTCCTAAGCGGCAGCCTAGCACTGGTATATCCCCTCTATTCATAACACAATCGCATTGCTAGTCCCTTGCCTGACATCATGATGATCTTCCGGCCGAAGCTATGAACCGGCCGAACCACATTTTGGCAGCTATTCTTCGGATCCGACCATCTGAACTTGAAGGGATGGATCTTGATGACGGCCTTGGACAGCAGCCAGGTACAAGGACAACCCTTTCTCAAGGCTGCACTGTGTGCACCCCCATCGCAAGCTTCTTCCTCGTTTTGCGTGCGCTGCATACTTTGTATTCTGATGCCGGAAGACGGATGCGACGGGTGCAACTTCCATCTATGGATGGCCCTCTTTCGCTGCGACATGACAGCCGGAAAAACTCCTAGCAAACACACTGCACGAACCGCCTCGAGTTCTTGGCTGGGAAACGGGTATACAATGCAACCCAAGAACATTGAGTGAGCCACCTAACTCGCCACCCAAGCTCCAAAATTACAGCGCTGTGCTTGCACGAAGTAACTGTGCCTCTACTTGCTTGCTGGGCCTGCTCAATTTCTCTCTACCAAAACCGACAAGAACGCCCCCAACATCGCCCTTCTCCCGGCGCTTTTGTTGGTAGCAGGAACACCGAGCTATTCTCTCGCTTAAGCAACTACGCAACCACGCCTCTTGCTGATACGCTCGTCTATTTGACCCTTTGTAATACAGGACTGATTTCAACCTGCGTCAAAACCTATCATTTTCGCTGATTCCTTCCGCGCATTTCGGCATCCTGCCTCGTCCTCCCTACACAAACTTCCTGCAGCGCCGTCTTCCCTGAGAACAACACCGCTGCTGCAGTGCAAGGCCCATCTCTGCCTGCAAACAACAAGCGCTTCTTCGTGCACCTTCTTTGCTGGCAAACACTTCTCAGTGGAGGAGGGTTCCCCGAACTCAATACTGTGCTTGGTTGGCTGGTCGGGTTCTGCTGGTTAGGACGGCTCAATCACTGCACTCACGGCATCTGCAACCCAAGCAACGCCGTGCAACTCGGCGCGTGCGCCCACACTCTCACACGCACACGCACACGTACACGCACAAACACAAGCAACCGATGCATCTTCCCCGGGACACATGAGGACTCGCAGCCCAACCGCCCGCCGATCCTGTTCTGCTCTTGCTCCTCCTCCTGCGACTTGCTTGCCTTCTTTGGAACGCTCCCAGCACTTTTGACACTTTTGACACCTGCAGCTACCAGCTGCCTCCCCCCCTGTGCCGCCGCCGCTCACCGGGCCCTCCTTCCGGGTCCTGCTCAACGCGACTGCGTAGCTTCGTTTTACCAAGGTGCCTTCGAAATTCGGAACTCAAGGCCACGGAAGTCCGCTCGTCTCTGGCTGTTATCGAAGAGGTCTTGTTGACGCGCACTGCCCTACGGGTCGAAGTCAAGCCTCAGGCTCTGGCGTTACGTACTTTCAGAATCTGCTTGTTCGTTCCCGGCCTGCTTACCATCACGTGGCTTGGGCGACCTCAGCGGCTCAAAATCGGATATGGGAGACCAAACGAGCGGCACATTCTTCGGGGTGGGCCATATCGAACCGGACAGTCACAGTGACGATTCGGTAATCGAGGATGTATGTCAATGGATTGAATTTCGTGGCGACACAGATGGCTTCATTCTCTAGCTGAGCCTGACGAGACTAACGACCCTCTTCCAAATAGGACAGGCAGAGTGTCTTTTCAGATACGGACTCCGCACTTGGATCTGTAAGTAACCCGTACCACAGGTTCTCTCAGCATGGTTCTAATGAGGCTCTTGGAGTAGGATATGTCCCTCTACTCTTCCACAGCCTCACTAAGATCGTCGATCTTGAGGAATATGGAAGAAAATGGTAGAAAATACCACGGCTATAAGGAAGGGAAATATGTGCTTCCTGTTGATGAGGTGATTATTTGCTCTCTCTCTGTACGCTCGAGTCCGACCGACTGACCTCGATCAGCGGGAACTCGACAGGCAAAGTAGGTCACCTGAGTGCTCCAAGGTGCTGGCTTGTCATGACTGACCGCAAGACAGTATTTCAATACGACTTGTGTCTCTTGACCTTCGACAACCACCTCTCTTTCGCCCCTTTCACCAACTTGAATCGAGTTTTGGATGTTGGATGCGGTGTTGGTGAGTTGGTACTGTACCCAGCGATCGTCATTTTCTCCGCAGCTAACAACGTCAGGGTATTGGGCGCTGGATTTTGGTAAGGCATGATACTATGCGTGCTGTCTCCATCTGAACATTTATTGACTAACCTTACCTCACAGCCGAAATGCATCCAGAGGCACAGGTAAGCCCATGCTTTATGATGCTGTCCATGTTCCGGTGCTAATGAGTTTCAGGTGATCGGAGTGGACCTATCTCCGGTGCAGCCAACATAGTGAGTTCCCACCCCCTAACTACTTTGCGTTGCCGTCGACAATGCTGACCGTATGACAGTGTGGTGAGCAATGAACTTCAACATACCCCTGGATCGCGAAAAGCAAGAAACTGACAGCTCACGCAGCCGCCCAACGTTCAGTTCGAGATCGATGACTTAGAAGAGGCATGGAATTTCAGCTACCCGTTCGACTACATACACTCCCTGATGATGACCGGCGCCTTCAGAGACTGGGAGAACTTCTACCGGCAATCCTACGAGTAAGTGACAATCGCAGCTTGGTCTTTCTCCCGTGTAGCCTTCCTGACAATACCCCAACTTCTCCCAGAAACCTAACCACCGACGGCTGGATTGAAGTACAAGACATTCAATTCCCGCTCCACTGCGACGACAACACCATGCCCGCCAACAGCGCCCTGAAACGCTGGTCCGACCTGATGGTCGAAGCGGGCGCCAAGTCCGGGTTCCAGCTCACCACCTGCGAGCGCGCGGGCGACATGCTGCACGCGGCCGGTTTTGTCGACATCGTGCGCATCCCGTACAAGTGGCCCATCAACGAGTGGCCGCGGGAGGCCAAGTGGAAGGAGGTGGGCCGTCGGACGGCAGTGAATTTTCGCGATGGGCTCGAAGCGATTATGATGGCGCTCTTTACGCGGTTCATGGGCTGGACGAAGGAGCAGGTCGAGGATTTTGCACGGGACGTGGATCACGAGTGGCAGGATACGAGGTGTCATGCGTATTTCAATCTGTGGGTTACGTATGGGAGGAAGGCGTAAGTGGGTGGTGGTGAGGTTTGGGAAGGAGACGGGGAGGGCGTTGGGGCGATGTGGAGAATGTGAATTTGGCTGGGATCGTAGGAGTTGATAATGAGATACCTATTTGTGATGGCGCATTTTCTTGGTCGAAACAGCTGATTCCATGCAAAGCCTTGGTTGGCGTTTTATACCTTTGATGAGCAGCAGCAGACTTGGGAAGGAGGAGGGCCAGAAGGTGACTGCTGGACTCCAAGGACAGGTACTGCAGGCTCAGACAAGTCTCTCGTCAAATTGTAAACAGTACTTAGTCAAGTCTTTGCTTTCATGATGATGGAATTGAAGTTATAGCTCCAGACCAGGGCAACATCATGTTATATGTATTGTGAAGTAAGGAGGTAGAAAGGTCAAGGAGGAAACAATGAAGTTAGGTCCAGATTCAGGGCTTGGACTCCGGTGGGTCGGGCCCGAAATGCGGGAGTCTGTGCGTGCCGAGGCCCCCACCCCTGGCCCTTGGAGCCGCTGTCCAAGCGTGGGAAGGAGTGCAGGACGCGCCGAAAACACGCGACCGATGGCCACTGTAAACAGCCATTGATCCTCCACACCACTTCCACATGACATTCTCGTCCTTGTCCAATTCCAAGTACCCTCACCTTTTTTATGCCTTGAACTTCAATCATCAACAATCTCCAATCTCCTGAAAATCAAAAGCACATCCTTTCAAGCATTCTAGACGACATAGTGGGCCCTGACACGTCGCCTCGCGTCGCGTCAACCCCAAATCTGCACTGCGCATTTCAACAGCCGGCGTCGAGCATCGTCACCAGATTCCACCACCACCACCACCACCACTCTCGTTCCTTTCCGGCTACAATAAAGTATCCAACACTCCGTAATCGAAATAACGCAATTCCAAACGGCAAATTGTCGAAGGCCCAGGTCCAAAAGCATACATGCATTGGCAATGCCAACCAGTCAACGCGTCTAGTGTCCAAAATTAGCCATGCATCTCCCACGCTCTCTCCTCTCGAAACCATACCTCCACCTGACTAGCACGCGCCATCCTCTGTCACCACCGGTCCTTCTCCTGGTCGCCCTCGAGCCCGATGCCCTTTGCGCCTGCAGGATCCTCACCCGCCTTCTCAAAAACGACTACATTCCTCACAAGATACAACCAGTGTCCGGATATGGAGACCTTGAACGTATCGGCCAGGAGCTAGTCAGCCCGATGATGGAGCAGAATGGAGGAGCAGGCGGCGTGGTCGTGTGTCTCGGGGTTGGTGGTATGGTCGACTTGGGCACCGTGCTGGGTCTAGAGCCCGAAGGACAGGAGACGACTTTCGGCGGCGTCGAAGTCTGGGTCATTGACTCCCGCCGTCCATGGAACCTGGGCAACGTCTTTGGAGGATTCCCCCTCGAGGCCGAGACAGAATACGCGTCCAGCTTTCAGGCTCGCACCCCCGTTGGCGTCACAGCAGGTCGAATTGGTCGTGCGTACAAACCGGGTAAAGGTGGAATTGTGGTCTTCGACGATGGAGATATTGAGGACGAGCTCGAACCACAGAGAGATGCGTACATGGCGCTGATGGAGATGCCTGATATTGACGACGACGGCGAGGATCTCGACGGCAGTGACTCAGAAGAAGAAGAGGAGGAGGAGGAGGAGGAATCCTTTTCATCCGCACCACGAGCCGGGCAGAAACGCAAATCTTGGTCCGATCAAGACGAAGACAGTGATGACGATGACAGGCCTCACCAGCGGAGAAGAAGCAACTCTGTGAGTCTGGGTGTGCTGCCAATGGACCATTGATGCCTTTACTGACCATGTCCTCCAGTCCTCGTCCATACCAGTGTCTCCAGATCGCCCGAAACAGCGCGGTCTACTGTCTATTCGGGAGCAGGCCCTCATGTCTGACGGCCTAGACGAAGACCCACCAACCGCTGCTCAACCCCCCAAAGGTCCTTCAGCGCGCACACTTCGCAAACGCCTGCTTCGACTGAGACGAACAAATGAGGCCATCTTGCGAGATTACTACCGAAAAGGCACACAGTACTCCGAACCAATCTCTTCCATGGTCTACTCTCTAGCCTCAGAGCTCGGCCGCGAAGATAACGACATACTCTGGCTTACCATCGTTGGCGTCACATCTATGGAGCTCTATGGGCGGTCGTCGGCCGGTGTTGCTGTGTCTGTCAAGAGTTCAGACTCCAAGGCGTCTTCAGGATGGCTCGGCATGCGCGGTGCTCGAATTCGACAACTTTTACGCGACGAAGTCCGTCGTCTGAACCCCCCAGAGCTCCAAGGTGGCAGGGCAGCACCAGAAGCCACGGGTGTCATTCCCACCACCGCCCGGAACCCAGAAGACCACAGCATCCGCCTCTCCCCCGAGCCCCGTCTGCTGCTGGTGCGGCACTGGAGTTTATACGACGCACTTCTTCACTCGCCCTACGTTTTCTCCCGCCTGCGTACATATAGCGAGGCCGGCGTGCACCGTCTGAGGAAATTTATCGCCAAGATCGGCGTCAGTCTGGTACAATGCAACCAAAGCTACGCGCACATGGATATCGCGCTCAAGCGGGATCTACGCGCGAAGTTCCTCAAACATGGTGCTCTGCACCGCCTGGATGACCTGGTGCCGCCTGTGGAAACGGATGGCAAGGATCGTGGCGGTGCAAAGGACGGCTGGGGTTTCGTGCGAAGCTGGGGATGGCGCGCGACGCTGAGTGCCCAGGATGTCGGTGTGGTCATCGGCGCGCTGCTCGAAGTTGGAAAACACGCGGCACTATCGAATGCCAATGCACAGGAAGCTGCCTCTCAGATAGTGGACGACGTGGATGATATTCTGGCCGAGCAGAGCGACGAGTGGATTCCTAGGTTCTGGGATGCGTATGATGCGCTTGAAAGGTAAGTTGGCTCTCTTCGAAAGGAGATATCAAGGCACGACTAATCCCTCGCAGCATCGAGGATCTCAAAAAGGGTCTTCCAATAGCTCAATTCCTCCACCGGGCCATCTTCAGCACCGGCACTGCCATCTTGAAAAAGAAGCAAGTTACAAACCTCACGTCATTCCGTATGTGCATCGTCAAAGACAGCGCCGAGGCCGTCATCTTCAACCACCCCGGGGCACTTACCAAACTCGCGCTATGGATTGGCGAGGCACTCGCAGAATCAGAGAAAGAGAGAGACGGCAAGCTCTCGCACGGCGGCCGTGGAACCCCCCTCGTCGTGGCCAGCTTGAACGAGAAGCGCGGCGTCTACACCATCGTTGGTACAGGCGGTGGTGGCGGGCCGGACATGGCTTTCCAGGACAAGGAACTCGCCAAACAGAGGGAGCAGGCAAAGGCGGCCAAGGCCAAGAAGAAGGAGGAGAGCAGGCGGAATCGCGAGAAGATCCGCGAGGAGAAGCGGGCAGCTCGGCGCGCTGCGAAGGGCGATGATGATGACGACGACGATGTGGACGACGAGACCGAGTCCGAGGCTTCTGATTCGGAGTCGGATTCGGACGATGATGAGGATGAGGAGCCACGCGGCAAGGGCTTCGGCCTGAACAGATTCGGTACGGCTTTCCAGGATGTCATCGCGGAGACGAGCGCCCGCGTGCGAATCGACAGCTTTGAGCATGCGGTGGTGGAGGTGCGCAAGGAGGATCTCACTGGGTTCTTAGAGAGTCTTTCTTCTAAGAAAATTATTGGTTGAGGTGCGCAAGCAAAATCTCATTGGGTTCTTGGAGAGGCCTTCCTCCAGAAGTATCGGATGGCATATCTTCGCCGGAGGAATTTACTTGTTTCTTCCTTGGCTCATCTTCACGTGGTTGAATGATCATCACCAGCATGGGGGCATAAGGGGTTGGAGCAGGCGTCGAGGGGTCCTTGTGTGGTATATTCGGACGGACAAGTAAGGTTTGTTGTGACTAGATGGGTCGATGGTATTAATGGTGGAAGCATGGTGACGCAAAGAGCATGAATAGAGCTGGAGTGTGATGGCGACGGCATGGTGACTTTGTGTGGGCGGCTGGGTTACAGGATGGAGCGTTGAGCATATAAGGTGGTTTCTCTGGACGTTTATAGCCTCATCTGTCGAGTCGGTTGCTAATGAGACATACTATTGTATCAAACAATCTGGCATGTCTTCTTGCGTGTACATGTTGGGATAACAAGAGCCTGTGGCGTATCCGGGTAATGTTGACGGACGTGCACTTGAAGACTACCTAACCCATCTGGTCTTCTGACATTGGGTGCTGCTGCAAGCGCAAGCGCCATGAATCTGGCCTTCTGAGTCGACTGATGTGTGAAACAAGATTCTCTTCTTAGTCGTAGTTGTTTAAGCCTCTTGGGTGTACGTTTTGTAACGATTAGTTATACAATCTTCCAAAGACTTATTCGAGGTTGGTATACCCATCGCCCATTCACCCACTGTTTGATAGCATATACAAAGCAAACAATTCCCGAGGTATTGACCTAAGAATATCTAGATACTTGGTATTTCATATCGTTAAAAGAAAACAATCAAGGAATTAGTACGTACGACCCGTTTATTAGGGGAATACCAGCTCCACTAAGACCAAAGCCAAGCCTGCCATGATATAGACGCAGCTTCATTCGCCCATTCCTGTCGTATGCGCCGTAGTGAAACATGGCAGCTATCTCGCACATGGATTTTGCATATGACTTGTAAGCGAGCGTACATACGTTTTGCTGAAACCATTGCCTGCGCAATGATCTCAATTTGCTCAGCCTGTGTGCCTGGGAGCTGGATGGCCGTGTCTGGTTCATATTGCACGTACTCGATCCTATGTGCGTGGTACTTAAGTACAACAGGCTGCCGAGTGACAGTATCAACCAATGATTGAATTGACGGGTATACTGTAATATTCGAGGTGGACAGGATAGGCGTAAGTTGTGATGTGACAGCTGACGATCAGGGGATAAGTTTGCCCAGCCGGGGAGGGAAGTGTCAGAACTGATCGCAAGAAAGCTTGTCACCTATTAGAAATGCTTGACTTTGTACCTATGAGTGGGACGCCCTGCTGCAATTGAAGATCGAGGTGATGATTGCTGCGACTGGATGCCCTTTTGCTCAGCCTCATTCAACTGCTGCAGCAACAATTGAGCCATGGAGACAAGGGAAGGGAGGGGGGCGAGTTTATCCATCATGACCGTAGGAGGCCTGATCAAAATACAGCAGAAAGAGAAGTCCGCCCGGTGACGTACACTCAGGACCCTTGGCACAGCCCCTAGAAATTCGGGATCCAATCCAATCTGAATATTGCCCGCTTTTTTTTACTGGCGGGAAGTGGTGTGAGGACGTTTGCTGGGACCGCTTGGTGAGGAACTGGGAGCTGGGAGCTGGGGCCACCCCTGCGGCCCCTCCGAACGTCACTGCCGCCTGTAATTGCTTCCTCTCCCTCATCCCGCTGCCCGCTCACGCACATACCATTGATCCATCCAGACTCCTTCCTGAACCAATCTCACTCTCACTCTGGATCCTTCCATATTACCAACCTCGACAACTTGGAACTCTCTCTCGGTTATTCCGCCAAATATCAACACTTCCAATCGTTCACGACTAGTAACAGCACATATTCGCATCAGGCGATCGATCCACTGGGAAACCCTGCATCCACAGCAGTAAATTTGAGAGATCCGGCGCCCCGTCACTGCGGCAAACCCTCGACATTTCAGCGGCAGCCTTGTCGCGCGCAACCCCTCCTCCAGCTCCGATCGACGACCGGCTACCACTCTCGGCGCGACCTCTTCTTTGCCATACCTCACACATACCCGAAGAACCACAGAAAGCAGCGCACACAAGAACACAATGGGCAAATCGTGAGTTCCGACCATATCTTTCCTCCCGGTCCGCAGGCGTATCCGAGCGTCGTCAGCAGCGTCCCAAACTGGCGGGGGTCCAGGGCAAGTGCATTCAGCCCATGGAAGAGGCGTTTGGAAACAATGCGATTCAAGAGCATGGACCTCAGCACAGCATTCCAGGGTCCTGCACCGTCAATCGCGAGGGGGCTCGATCGCGACCTCGCGTTTTTGGCTCTTGGCTGCTCCGGATCGCCACCCAAACCTCCCCTGCCTCACCTTCCATTCCCTCCGTCTGCTCCGGCACCAACATCGCGCGAGATCGCGCTTTGGCGATATTCGACCGTTGTTTCTGGAGCGCGCAAAGGCTCTTCCTACACCCAAGCACAGCACACGCCTGTACCCTGATTTACCTCCTTTCCGGCCATGCAATGAAGAGGTTCTCGCTGCTAACTGCGCTGCGCCCGCTCAAAAGACAGTCCAAGCTCTCTCAGGAGCAGCTGCTTGAGCTGCAAAAGTCCACGCACTTTGACAAGAAGGAGCTGCAGCAGTGGTACAAGGGCTTCCTCAAGGATTGTCCAACGGGCATGCTCACTAAGGACGAGTTCCAGAAGATCTACCGCCAATTCTTCCCCTTTGGCGATCCTTCGAGCTTCGCCGACTATGTCTTCAATGTCTTCGACTCGGACAAGAGCGGCACAATCGATTTCAAGGAGTTCATTTGCGCCTTGTCCGTCACGTCGCGCGGCAAAATGGAGGACAAACTCGACTGGGCCTTCCAGCTGTATGACATTGATGGCGACGGGAAGATAAGCTACGAGGAGATGCTCAAGATCGTGGAGGCGATCTACAAAATGGTATGGTTATTCCATCTCTGTTGTCTTTGCTTTGCGAAGTCGTGTGGCGACAAGATAAGAAGTTGCTGACAGATCACCCCGCGCGCATAGGTTGGCTCCATGGTAAAACTGCCTGAAGACGAAGACACCCCCGAGAAGCGCGTAAAGAAGATCTTCCGCATGATGGACAAGGACGAGAACGGCTGCTTGGATATGGAAGAGTTCAAGGAGGGCAGCAAGCGCGACGAGACCATCGTCTCGGCACTGTCACTCTACGATGGCCTGGTCTAGCTGGCGGACAGGTTCAAAATGATGGCGATGCAATCCACAACCGAGTTCCACTTCGACGGCTTTCTCAAGAAAATGGGCGGCCACATCATACCCGCCATCGTGGTCATCGGGGCCACGTATCCGGCCATGCTCGACACTATGCGATAGGACGTGTGCCAGCGCGAACGGCCCCCAAGTGTTCCGGCCGAACTGAGGGATTTGATGCAAAGCACTGTCTCGGCGTCGAAATAGACCTGGGTGGTGCTTTCTGTTTCTCGCATATCACCCACCCACGCCACCCGCCATCTTCCGACAACCCTCCCAAATCAGCGAAAACTCACGCGTTCATTTTCTTTGTGTTTGGGAACTTCGGGAATTCTCACAGGATTCCTTTTGACGGAAGGCACACTTCCCTCACAGCTTGGGTTGATCTTTTTTTTTTTTTTTTTTTGCTTTTATGGTTCTTGCTCTTGTTATTGTAGCAATATCACTACGTCTTGATGAATGTACCTTATGCAGACGTACTGCAGCGAAGGGAGGAGGATCAAGCGTGGTACACGAAGAGGGAACAGCGGCGCGTTCAGGCGGAAGTAAGTGGTCATGGGTATATTAGACGGGACCATCGTCCATCGCGTATCGTGCAAAATCAAAATACCCCTTCGTTTATCAACTTACTCGTGCTGATTCGAAATCATCTTTATGGCTCGCAGAGTCTGCTCGGACAACACTGCTTGGGGGACGTTGTCAGCACAGTACAATTACTTCCTCGTGCGACAAGTATTGTGTGCGAAACTCATGATTCGTGATAAGTGATGAAGGCGCCGAAAAACAGTTCATGCACATGCAAGAGTAACGCGCCAGATGGGTAGCGCCAGATGGGTAGCGCCAGATGGGTAACTCAATACTCATGGAAATTTGTTCCTATTTGCCCAGATATTTCCCCAGAGCCAGCGCCCCCTGAGCTTTGGACGTACCGAACACGATCCCCCAATTTGCCCTTACTCATCCATTACAACGTGTTATATATCAACTTCCCGGATGACGAAGCCCAAAGCACAAGAGAAGGAGGGAACGGGATAACAATTAGTTGGAATATGCCACGGCAATCTCCTTCTTGTACTTGGTGACAATACCCTTGCGGTTCAGTTTCTGCGCTGCGGTGACGAGGCCCTGTGGAAGTGAGTATTAGCGATGGTGACCAAAAGAGTATGCAGAACACTATTAGACTTACATTTTGCGGCGTCCACTCCTCGTCGCTCAGCACGACACCCTCAATAATTTCAATTCCTGCAAGGCCACCAGCCCGGCCAGCGGTCTGCAACTCCTTGAGCACAGCGCCGTTGAGCTTCTTGTTGTGGACAAGCTCCTCGAGCGTCGAGCCCTCAATACCGTTGGCGCTGGCCAGCTTCTTGAGCGCCGGCTCGGCAGGCACAATGATGGCGATTGGCTTCGCCTTGGAGTCATCGGCGAACACGCAGATGTTGGCGACGACGGTCGCAGACCGATAGATGGACTCGAGCTTCTCGAGCGCAATGTACTCGCCGTTCAGCGTCTTGATAAGGTTCTTCTTGCGGTCGATAAGCTTCAGGTGGCCATTGGCATCCCACTCGCCGATGTCGCCCGTCTTGAACCAGCCGTCTTCAGTCATGGCCTCTTTGGTCTCCTTCTCGTTCTCGTAGTAGCCATCCATGATAGAAGGCCCACGCAGCCAGACTTCGCCCTGGGCGTTGGGCTTGTTGGTCGAGTAGTAGCCGGCATCCGGGAAGTCGACCAGCTTGGCCTCGACAGCTGCCGGCATGGCGCCAATGGATTCGGAAGTCCACTCGGCGGGGTTCTGGAGGGTGCCCATGGCGGTGGTTTCGGTCAGACCGTAGCCGATAATCATGGGGCAGATGGCCATGGAGATGAACTTCTGCGTGTCCTTGGCGATAGGTCCACCTCCGTTCATGCAGAGTCTCAGACGACCACCGGTGGCCTCCTTGATCTTCTTGAACACAATCGCGTCCAGAAGTGCTGAACCAGGCAGTCCATTGGCCATGAGGTGTGTCTTTGCCCACAATGCACCCCAGAACAACTTCTGAATAAGACCACTTCCAGCGGACACCTTTCCAACGATTCCCTTCTTTACGTTCTCCCAGACCGCAGGCACACCAACCAACACACTGGGCTTGAACTCGCGAATGTCGCCCTGGCAGTTGCGCACAGACGTGTCGGACAGAGTCTTGGGGTTTCCGTAGCCCATAGTGGCGCCCCAGTACAGAGACGCGTTTTCGAAAACGAATTCCAGAATGTGTGCCAAGGGAAGGTAAGTCAGAACGCCGTCGCCCGGGCCAACGAAAGGCTTTGTGATGACGCTGACACCAGCCACGGCAGCGATAACGTTGCTGTGCTTCAGTGGAACACCCTTGGGGGTGCCGGTCGAGCCTGACGTGTACATGATGCAACAAAGGTCCTCGGGCTTCGGTGGGACTGGCTCCACGGGATTTTCCTCTCCAAGCTTCTTCAGGTCGTCGTAGCTGATGACCTTTACGTTGGGATACGCAGAAGTCAGCTTGTCGATGTGCTCCTGCTTCACCTTGTTCTGGCTGTTCCAGACAACGTGCTTGATCTCGGTCGCATCCTTCAAAACATTGGTGAGGGTTGGCAGCAGATGAGGGTCAAGGAAGATGAGCTTGGCCTTGGTGGCCACCATGGAATGACGCAGGCCCTCCTCGCCCAGAGTATCGTATGCGGTGACAATTGGCATGGACTGAGACGCGGCACCGTGTGACATGGACAACCAGTAGGAACTCGTGGCGGCGAAAAGGTGGATGCGATCGGCCTGGTTCAACCCCAGCTTGCGCAGGCCAGAGCCTACCGAGAGTACAAGCTTCTCATACTCGGAAAAGGTCAGGTATTCGTAAGCGCTCAGCTCGAAGAATGTCCATCTGCGATTGACTTGTTAGAAACGCTTTCCAGCACTCGGCTGTTTCGGAAATAGGTGTACGCACGACTTGTCGACCTCGCGCTCCTCACCATCGACAATCTTCTTGACCTTCTTCGTCTCCTGGTGGGTGGTGATGAGCTTTCGCGAGCCTATCGCCTTGGCGTTCCCGTACTTCTTCACAGACTCTCGGACAAGCTCGAAGGTGGTGGAGATGTTTGGTTCGGGTCTGGCGATCAGATCGGGAATGGCAGCTTGAATGCGACGGATTGGTGTCTCGCCCTCAGTCGGTTTCTGACCTATCCTGGAGTCAGCTGGCGTTGTTCTCGTGCGTATGTACCTTCTGGCGGCTGCTTACCTGGCACCTCAACGGAGAAGGGCGGTTTGGCCGTGAATTTGGGCACGATCTCAGCAAGAGCAGCCATGGCAATTGGGTATCACAGTTGAGCAAGAAAAAGGTGGAAGGTGGAAGAAAGGAGCAGATTAGAATAGAGGCCAGAGAAGTGGTAAAGAGAAGAGAGAGAGGGTAGTTGTGATAGTGTCGACCGCGGGAAGTCAGGACTTCAGTCGAGGGGGCTTGGGGGAATGTTGAGGGCTGGCTGAGTTTCTTGGGTGATCTTGGTGGCTCAAGCTCCTTTTTAGCAAGTCGCCGCTATGCCAAATTATGACGTCCACCCCAGGCCTACCCCTGCCACGTCAAGCATACTAGGGTAAGTGACAGGGTCTCCATTCTTTCCCCACAGAATGAACAGGGATGGGCTTTTGTGAATGGCTTGACTCCACAACTCGAGGTCATCTGCATTGAGCTGCCTGCTTGAGGTCATCACTGCCAATTCTTTGTACCTAGTTGGTATACATAAGTTATAGTGGTAGTTGTTCTCCAGATCTGTACTTGTCTGCCTATGTAGGTCGGTAATACCAAGATGCACAAACCTTTTTTGTTGAGGATGGCCATGAACCTCGGCAAGGTGTTGCCATGCCATGGCCTTGTGACAGTTCCCAAGAACATGTCACTAAACTAGTACTCTGTAGAGAAACTACCGTATCTACTATGTAGCACCAAGTCTTTCCATTGAAGTATGATGAGGCTGTGTTTACTGGTCCGGAGATTACCAGCATCTATATGACTTGGTAGTCTCCATATGAGTAAGTGCTGTCTTGTTGATCTTGGCTAGCAATGTCCCCTTACAACTTGTCTGCAGTGTCTCGGTATTTGGTCCAAGACTACTTATAGATGGAATAGATCTACACAAAAGCCCAAGAGAGGATCATCTTGACCCTTTTTTTTTTTTTTTTTTTTTTTTTGGCCGATACATCTTTCTGAGGCCCTGGGCTCTCTGTCAATTGTGTGGATGTCTGTTACGAGTTGCGATGAGATAATAACTGACCAGACCTTTCAGAGCACTACGGGCATCATGCATGGGCATTAAGAGACTCTCGCCAAAGGATGTGGATGCAATTGAAGTAATGCCATATCCATTCAATCAAATCCACGAACTGGACAACACTTGCAAACAGATCTGTGTCTGCCCATATCAGAGAACAGCTGGAGGAACACGAGGTCTAAACTAAGATAAGGCTTGAGAGCAGCCTTTTCACACTGATGAACATTTGAAGTCAATCAATCCACAACATATTCTCAAATTTTTGATAATTGAACTGCTTGAAAAACCCACCGTATCTAGTGTGTGAGAAGTACCGTTTCCGACGAAAGCTCAGGCTTTCAAGGTTCTCATACAGACACGAGCCTCCATCTCACAATTCTCATGGCCAGCGCCATAGACGCCCTCCTAAGCCAACTCGGCCCTGAGATCGAAGATCACGAAGAAGGCACGGAACCGCCCAGAACCCTACCCTACCTACAAAGAGCCTCATATTCTAACAGACCCAAACAGAAGCCTGGCTCCTCTTCTCCCAATCCCACCCCTCCCAAAACCTCGGCTTCATCGACGCGACCGCCACCACCCTGAGTCTCACCATCAACAACCGCGACCTCACCATCACCCAGTCCCCCGCGGTGCTCTCCTCCAACCGCGCGGGCGGCACCACCGGCGCCGTCGTCTGGAAGGTCACCCCACTCTTCGCCACCTGGCTATCCTCCCCATCGTCCCTCCTCTTCCGCACCGGCGTCCTCGCCCCCGGTACCTCCACCGTCCTCGAGCTGGGCTGCGGCGTCTCGGGCCTCGTGGGGATCGCGACGGCCCCGCTGGTCAAGCGCTACGTGCTCACGGACCAGAGCTACGTCGCGCGGCTGGTGGAGGCGAACATCGCGCAGAACGCCACTAGCAGCAGCAGTCAAGCCTCCTCACGAGGCAAGGCCGGTGGTGGCGGCGGGAGGAAAGGGGTGAAAGCTTCTTCTTCTTCGTCGTCAAGGCCCACTCCACCAGCAGGAGGAGGAACGAATGTTGAATTTCACCCCCTGGACTGGGAAACCGACACACCCCACGCGACCCTCTGCATCCCGGACGTGGTCATCGCCTGCGACTGCATCTACAACGAAGCCCTCCTCCCGCCGCTCGTGCAGACTACCGCGGAGGCCTCTCGGCTTAAGACGACAGCCCTGTCATTGGGGGAGGAGGAGGAAGGCGCGGGGGCACAATCAACACCTTGTGTGGCTGTGGTCGCACAGCAGCTGCGACATCCGGAGATCTTTCAGGCGTGGCTGGAGAGGTTCATGGCGAAGGGGTTCAGGGTGTGGAGGGTTCCTGACGCTGAGTTGCCGGATGGGCTGAAGGAGAGTTCCGGATTTGTGGTGCATGTGGGTGTTTTGAGGGAGGCGATAGAGGGGAGGCGCCCGTGATATACTTACTAGTTACCAAGCTTCACGTATTGCCTTGCCACTGTACCCACCAATAGACAGTACCATTTGCTTGATGCGGTTTGAATAAGTGTTTGGTTAGTGACCAGAGCTGCGCATGTTTCCTCGTATGTGGCATGCACCGTGAGATTTCATTATCGTCACCCTACTCGTAATAACTTTTCGCAGCCAACTAGACGCGTGCGCCAGTCGCAATATTCCGCGACCGGTCTTCAGCAAACCCATGGGCCAGTGTCGAGGCCTAATTCATCGCAGCAATTAAGGAGGGGTATGCGCCAGTCGCAATATTCTGCAACCTGGACTTCGCAAGCCACTGCCCGCCCATCAGGCTAAAATTCATCGCGGGCAAACAAAGACCCACTTGCATCTACCATAGTAAAGTCCCACCGCATGCTAGCAACGCATGCAAACGCCCCACCAAACCCAGAAAGAAAAATCTACCACTCCAGCGGCTCCTTCTTCTCCTCACCACGGTTTGTCGTCGGGATAGGAACAGCCTTCGCAGCCAGCCTGCCACCCTGGCCCTTGCGCTTCAGGTAAGCTGACCCGTCCAGCCAGGGGGTCTCTCGGGTCATCTTCTTCTCGAACTCGGTGATCTTGTCGTCTAGCTGGAGCGTCAGACCGATGTCATCCAGCCCGTTGACCAGACAGTGTTTCCTGAACTCCTCAACCTCGAAGCTGCAGATTGTCTTGCCGTCTGCGTCCTTGATAAGCTGGTTGGGCAGGTCGACTTCAATCTCCTTGCCAGCGCGCGCCTCGTTCGCAACAGCTTCCAGGTCATCCTGGTTCTCTACTATGAGGGGCAGCATGCCGTTCTTGAAGGTGTTGTTGAAGAAGATATCCGCGAAAGATGGCGCGATAACACACTTGATGCCAAAGTCAAGCAGGGCCCAGGGGGCGTGCTCACGAGAGCTACCGCAGCCGAAGTTCGGTCCAGTGCAGACTAGGATCTTCGACTGGCGGTAGGGCTCTTTGTTCAGGACAAACTCAGGATCCTCCTTGCCGTCTGGCAGATAACGCCAGCCGTGGAACAGAGCCGACCCCAGACCAGTTCGCTTGATGGTCTTGAGGAATTGCTTGGGAATGATGGCGTCAGTATCAACGTTGGATCGCTCCATAGGAGCAGCAATGCCCCTCAAGACCTCGAACTTGGGGAGGCCGGCGCCGGCTGACGAGGCAGCAGCGGACGTGTTGGTGTGGGGTCCATTGTTATCTAGGGGGACATCGCCGATCTCCTCCCTGTCCGACTCGGTCTCGGAAGCCCTCTCGTCAACATGTGGTGGCTCAGGCGCGACCTTGAAGGCAGCAACATGAGGACTGGCGTTATTGTCGGACAGAGTCCTGACGTCAGCCAGCTTGCCAACAATGGCGGCGGCGGCAGCCATGACTGGGGACATTAAGTGAGTGCGTCCGCCGGCTCCCTGACGGCCCTCGAAGTTGCGATTGCTGGTACTGGCGCACCTCTCGCCAGGAGCAAGAATGTCTGGGTTCATGCCCAGGCACATACTGCAACCAGCCTCGCGCCAGTCAAATCCAGCGTCGGTGAAAATCTTGTCGAGGCCTTCTTCCTCAGCCTGAGTCTTGACGAGTCCAGAGCCGGGAACGATCATGGCGTGCTTAATGTTGCTCGCAACCTTTTTGCCCTTGACAATAGAAGCTGCGGCGCGGAGATCCTCGATTCGGGAGTTGGTACACGAACCGATGAAGACCTTGTCGACAGGAATGTCCTGCATAGGAGTGCCAGCGGTCAGACCCATGTACTGCAGCATGCGACGGCCAGTAGCCTTCTTTGCCTCGGTAGCAAAGGTCTCTGGGTCGGGAACGGAGCCGGTGATGGGAACGACGTCCTCTGGACTAGTGCCCCAGGTTACCGTAGGAATGATGTCCTTGGCGTCGATGAAGACATCAATGTCGTACTTGGCACCTGGATCGGACTGTAAGCTCTTCCAGTACGCAACAGCCTTGTGCCACATGGGCGAGTTGTACTTGGGAGCCAACGGACGGCCCTTGAGGTAGTTGAAGGTAACCTCGTCAGGGGCGACCATGCCAGCTCTGGCACCACCCTCGATGGACATGTTGCAGATGGACATGCGAGCCTCCATACTCAGACCGCGAATAGCAGAACCGCAGAACTCGATGACGGCACCGGTGCCACCAGCAGTGCCGATGATACCGATGGCGTGGAGGACAATATCCTTTGAGCTCACACCGGCGGCCAGCTCTCCGTCGACTTGTATCCGCATGTTCTTGCTCCGCTTGGTGATCAGGCACTGGGTGGCCAGGACGTGCTCGACCTCGCTGGTACCGATACCGTGTGCCAGGGCGCCAAAAGCACCGTGGGTGGAGGTGTGGCTGTCACCGCATACGACAGTGGTACCGGGCAGAGTGAAGCCCTGCTCGGGACCAATGACATGGACAATACCTTGCCGCTTGTCACTCAGACCGAAGTATGTGATGCCGAAGGCCTTGACATTCTCCTCGAGGGTGACACATTGTGTCCGTGAATCGTCCTCCGCAATGAAGCTGCTGATGTCTTTCAGGTTTTTCCTTGACGTGGTAGGAACGTTCTGCACGTTGCGCGATTAGCAGGTGATCATCTGAGTTGAGCAGCAACTGAGACAGGGGAGGAATTAGGGGCCATACGTGGTCGGTGGTCGCAAGAGTGCAGTCGGGGCGGCGAACTTGACGCCCGGCGTTTTGCAGGCCTTCGAAGGCTTGAGGGGAGGTGACTTCGTGGACCAGGTGACGGTCTTGTGGTATGGTTAGCTGTGAGACCCTGAGTTTGTGGCCGTGGAGTCCAAGTACAAACCAATGTAGAGGAGAAGGGTGCCATCCAGCTTCTCGTCGACAATGTGTGCTTGTAGCACCTTGTCATATAGAGTCCGGGGAGCTCCCTCGGCTGAAGGCATGGTGAATTGAGTGTGTCGTTGTGGTTGTTACACCAAGGTGGCGGTTATTCACGGTACCTCGGCCTATTTTGTGCAATCAGGGCTTGAGAGTCTTCACCAAGGAGTGTAAGGGTTCCTTTGAGATGCACTAGAGATTGAATTGAGAGGAAGAAGGGGTAGGCACACGGAGATCAGGGCACGGGCATGAGAGAAGGATAGGAGAACTTGCAAAGATGCTTCAATGTCTCTTTATTTGGGGGAGAGGAGGAAGGCATAACCACTCCCGATCGCCGACTTCGGACCTTCCGCAAATCGGCGCAGGTCAGCTACAAGTGATTGGGTGTGATTGGCTTAAGCTGCCCAATGTGGATTCTGGGGTACATGACATGCAGGGATGATTGTTGTCGCTCCTGAAGTCAGCTTTTGGTGATGCTGGTCAATTTGCTGTTTGCCAGGCACCCAGGCTTGCTCGAACTCTCCCGATCTCCGGCACTCTCACGACGAACGCATTACGAAACCGCCACCACTGGAGTGAGGATTTCTCACTTGCTTTCCACGCTACTAGAATGGGTCTCACGATGGCGGAGTGGAGCGACCAAGCCCGTGGAAAATTCTGTGCCATTCTTGGGGCCGTTTCGCCTCTGCCCTCCCTGCCCTTTCGGAGGTCACGGAAAGGTACTATGGTACGGCCATAAAGCGATTGCTTCAGCCCGGGCGTCTGGATTGACTACCCAGGTAGCTGTCTGGGTGGAGTACCTCCACCAGAATGATTCGACATCGGTGTGAGGGCGTAGCTATTATATTCCGTGCTACAGACCGCCGAGTGAATGAGCGAAGTGCTCTTTGCTGCTGCGTAGCGGTCCAGTCCGTCCGAGTCAAGGCTTGACTTCTCGGCAAACAATTTTGAAGCCGTCCCCCGGACCCGGAGGAACACCGTAATTTTTGCTCCAGTTCTCGGCGAGGTCTGTTCTGTCGGGAATACCCCATCCAAGCCACCCGGACTGCCGGATATCCCGCCTGCCGCCTCCTCCAAGGTGTCGACGACATCGGAGCTTCTGCAGTGCCGCTATGAGAGGACTATCCGGGTCAATTCGTATTGCTCGGAAGGTCTCTCTGGTCTTAAGTGGCTTCGAGCTTAATATCCGTGAGGTCAAGCTCCGATGCTGCAATGTAGAACTTCCATGCTGTGAGTATAAGCCAACTGTACGGAGTAGTCAGGCGTTGCTACATGGGGCTTTGGTACTGGGAACGCCCCGAGGCAACAAATCAATCTCATCCTCCGACCGTCCAGCGTCTCTTGAGACTTCTCATCACGAGAACGCCCAAGCAGCATCGAGTACCAACGTTGTATATGCATCTCTGCTTACCACCGCAACGACGGCAAGAAGGAGAATGCAGGATTCCGCAGATGGGAAAGAGGATATAGCAACATCCATCGAGCACAGAGGCATCGTAGCACGCAGCCCCTGACTCAAGGCTGACGTGACATCGGTGCGGCCCGGAGCGCACACTAGCCTAGGTCCCAAGTCCCCGGCTGACGGCGAGACCTGCACCCCTTGCTTGGTGCCGAATCAGTACATAACGCATGATGAAGTGATATTAGTGACTGCACACCTGCTATTATAGCTAGGACCTAGCACCACATCTTCCCAATCCAGCCGTGGACGAACCTCCGCTTCCAGGAACCCCACGAAAATCATCGGTATCCAGACCCACGTTCAACTCTCTATCAGATACCGTTGGCTGGTATCGCGGGAAGGCGGCCGCTCAGCCTCGGCCATAGCCTCCACGTCCCTCTCATCTGGCCACACATCCAAAGTCCCATCAAACTTGCTCTTGGTATCCTTCTCGGCCTGCTGCAGCGTCATGCGCTCCCTCGACGACCGCAGCTTCGGCAGCTCAACCGAATCGGAGACGATCCAGTAATGATGGTGGTGCGTGTGAAGGCAGAGCTTGTCGTCAGTTACTTCTTGCGAAGTACGGTAGTTCTTGCCTTTGAAGGGGGCGGCGGTGTTCTGGTCAGAGGTTCGTGTTGGTAGGGTTGATAGCGTCTTGCTGGAGCTGAGAGGCGGTCTTGCCGGTGTCATAGGCAGGCCAAATCTGTTCTTTTGCACTGATGATCCACCATTCCGCGGTGTGCTGGTTGGCGGGGAGCTGGGCAGCTGGAGAAACGACTCGGGTGTGCTGTTCGATCGTATGCTCAACGCAGAAGACGGTGAGAGATATCGACTCGTGGAGGAACGGGTCCTCTCAGATCTCCCTTTCGCGTGGCGTCCTTGCGAGCTCTCGCTGTGCGTATTGCGTCTTGAGTTGACCAGATAACCCGTTCCCGGTGTTATGGATGCCAAAGCACCGTCAACAGACATGGAGTCAGAAGGCATGATGACACTTGAACTTGCTCTTTTGCTCCGACCAGGCCGCTAGCCTCCTGCTGTAAGCGCAATTTTGGGTGGGATTGGCGGACCTGTGATCTTGGGTGGCCTTGGGGGCGGTGTTGGGAACTCCGACTCAACGGGGATGAGATCGCTGTAGCTTATCCGCGACGACAGCGTCTGACTCCTGATCGGAACAGGCTTTCGTCGAATACCACATGCACCCATATCGACTGCCCCAGATACCCTCAACACTGGACGCACCGTCGACACGGAGTCCTCCGTCATCCCACCCTCTGTGGTAGATCTGTCGCACGTTGTCCTGACCACCGTATCCACAGACACGTCCGCAATCCTGGGCGTCGAGCAAGCAGGACTGCTCCCAGCAATGGGGCTCAACTCAGGTTCCACCGCCGAATTCCAGCCCTCCGCCCGCCGCGTCCACCGTACTTTTCGCCGCCGCTCCGCCTGGAGCGCCTCCTTGTCCATCTCCCACTTGCGGACCTTCTCCGAGCGCAGTGCCCGCCGCGCTCCTTCGTATGCCGCCCGCTTGTCCTGTACGGCGCGGTTTAGGGCGTTGAAGGGCGAAGACGACGAGGAGGTGGCGGTGCTGGTGGTCGTCGGGGTCAAGGCGTCCATCTCGCCGGTTACGGGGTTGACGCCTTGCACGCCGAGGTAGTCGCCAGATTCTTTGAGGGAGCGACGTTGACGGCGGGCCTCGCGGCGGGCGAGGTAGATCTTCTGGGAGCGTGTGCTTGGGGATGATGTGCTGGGCCAGCCGCTTGTGGTTGTGGTGGCGGTGATGATTGTGGGAGGGCGGATGGCAAGATTGTTTGTTGGATTCCAGTGGACTAAGTTCTCTGGGTTGCTGGAGGGTTCCGGTGAGGTGGGATAGGGTACGGCGGGTACGGACCTGCTTCTCGCACAAGGGCGATGTTCGAGGTCCGAGGAAGAGTAGTGAACGCCATGGGTACGAAGGGTGCCACCTCGTTCGGGCTTGTTAGTTGGGAGGAGACGTTTCAGGGCGTTGGTGAACGAGCTGGATCGTCCTCGGCATTTTGTGGTGACGGATGTTGTGGCCTCGCCTTTGCCTCTTGCCGAGGCGGGTTGCGTAGAGAATGAAGGTTTGAAGGGGTAAGGCATGATTGCACAAACCGTAGGTCAGTAAAGATGCATGGAACGATTGTTGGCGAGAACCTGAAGACCTGTACAAGTACATCCGATGTCAGCTGAGCAAGGTTCCGTTTCTGGCAGGGCGCCGACTCAGAGAGCCAAGACGTGACGCGGCATCCAAGCCTTCATCGCCACTTCCCAAAGTACAGCAAGGTCCTGAGCCCCCTGGACTAGGTACGCGTTTCTTTCGCTCAGGTCCGGTAAGCTCTGTCGATTCATTGAAGAGGGGTGTAAGAGAACGAAAATGCATTCTGTTACGTAAATACTAAAATGCCCAGGTCAAATAGTAGTGAAAACAAATCACGAACCAGCCTTGTCGCCATACCGTATGCGCCTCGCCCTGTCCTTTGTGGGTACCCACCATGCAACGCCATGACATGCAACATACACCTCGTTTATCCACTAGTATCTGGAAGGGAATCTCTCGTTACGGCCCCGATGCTTGCCCATGTTTGCGAGAAAGCTCGGGCTCGAATCCGGCTGCGCCTGAGATGGGGTATCAAATTGAATGCTTGATGAAAGCCCACTTCGCCGGTGGTCCTTCACAGGGCTACTCTTTCGTAGCATCCTCTCCGCCAGATCTCTCTGCTCAATAGCTGCTAACTCACGAGAGTTCTTGGGCGAGGAGAAGGTGTTGGCGCGCATGTCGTGGCTGCTAGCCGCCTTTTTGAGAGGCGAGTTTATGTGGTTGAAAACTCCAAGGCTCCCACCGTAGCTGGATCCTGTGCCTGTTGAGCCATGTGTGCCTGTTGAGGCGTTCACCATGGACTTTTCGGGCGACATGTTCCGGATCCCAGCACTTGGCATGCTTTGCCGTAGAGGGGAAGCGCGGGGTTTCGCAGATAAAAATACATCGGCCTGAAGAGGCCTATTGATGGGAGTGTTCATAACCGAGGGGCTTTGAGAGCGACTTGTTGGCGTGATTCGTCCCACGTTGTCCGGATCGATATGCGGCAGGTAGTTCGGATTGGGATTCGTCTTGAAAGGCCGCTTGATGAATGTGGTGGGAGTACCGACTTCGACGAATTCGACATCCTCGCCGCCGTCATTCATGCTACACTGCGTGCCAGCATTTCGAACGGCGGCATGCAAGCGTGGATTGACAAACTTGATGTCATATTCCCGTGCCACTTCTCTCTGGATGTGTTCTTTGTCCTTCATTTGTTGTGCAAATTTCGATTCAAGTGTCAGAAGGAGAGCGGAGAGCGCAACTTGCTGGACAAGACACTTGAATACCGTCACGCTGGGACGGGCGTCCATAGACGCTATTGGTAGGGCGAGCATGTACATAAGCACATGGAGAGGGCTGAATAGACAGAGCAGCTGGAGATTGGCCGGCAATGGATCCCAGAGATGAAGCTCCCACACATCTCGTGTCTTGTCGGGATGCGCGCGAGATTCGGCGCTTTCGGGGGAGAAGATGTCGTTGAGAATCCTCAGTGGTGAGGACGATGCCGGCGAGGACTGGACTCGAACTCGTTGCGCGTTCGGGGTGCCAGCTGGCTTCTCAACGTCGTGTTCGAAGAATCGGTATGCGCGGGTCCGCCAGAAGGTGTAATAGACATTCCAGACTGAGAAGCCCACTAGCACCCATGCGGTAGTCCAGGCCTGGGGACAAAGGAAGTCAGTGACACAGTTTGCGACAAGGGACCAGGGCGGCGATGGAGTAATGCTCACGAAGTATGCAAACCAACCAGCACCTTCATAGTCGCCAAAGACGTCGTCTGCACTGCCGGTCGAGTACACGCCATTAGCGCGTGCCACGAGGAAGACGAAGTTCAGAGCGAAGCCAAGCTGGGTGCCCAGTGTTTTGTTCGAGCCGATGTCTCTCGTTTCAATCTCCTCAGAGACCCAAAGAAAGAAGTCCCATGGGTTGAGGGCTGATTTGATGCGCTCCATGAGCGGGCGGCGGCGAATGAGGCGCGGCATCCTCTTCGAGTTGCGCGTGTTGACGGCGATGTGGGAATTGGTGTTGTAGGAAGGAAGTTTGTTTACTTCAAGTTGCAAGGTTGCATGGAATGTGGTAACGGGGAGACCCCAGTTGATGCCTACAGGGGCGATCTGCAGTCGACCAGGGACCATACTGCTAAATTTGGGCTTTGTCAGTGCTCTTTGTCCCCCACAGTGCAGCAGCGGCAGGCACCGATAGCGGGTAATCAAGCTCCAATTCACTGACCGTCATCATCTACCTGGAGGCAGCTGTAGGCACGTCTTCAACTCCAAATACCTACAATCTTCTTAAGCAAGACCAACACGAACCACTGCCGAATACCAATTGTTCGAGCAGCAAAGACACTCTGCAGTCTTCACATCGCCCCCTTTACTCAGGCCTAACCTCATTCCAGTTCTCCGAGGTAGCAGACTCACAATGTCCGAGTACAAGGACAGGCAGTTCCTGGCTGTGATTGGAGATGAGGTACAATTCATGCTTCTTCGCTCTGGTCGCCTTTACTGAAACGTCTATAGGACTCAGTCACAGGTCTCCTTCTCGCTGGCATTGGTGTAAGTCACCAGAACTGAGCCTTCCGAAACGGGAGTCAACTAATTGCCCGATAGCATGTAACCACTGGCGCAGATTCAGAGAAGAACTTCCTGGTAGTGGACAACAAAACGGACAGTTCGACGATAGAGTCAACCTTCGATAGGCTCATTGAGCGCAAGGACATTGCAATCATCCTAATCAACCAACATGCAAGTTGCCTAACTTTTCCAACAGACACAACGGATGGGCGGCTCCAGCTAAATTCCCATATAGATCGCAGACAAGATACGCCACCGGATCGACTCCTATACTGCTGCCTTCCCAACGATCCTCGAGATCCCGAGCAAAGACCACCCGTACGATCCCGAGAAGGACAGTGTACTGAGGAGGGTACGTCGCCTGTTTGGCGAGTAGGCTCGATCTGGACAGGGCGGCCTCGGTTCGGCATCGACTGCACGGTACAATTGAAGTGCGGTTTGAGCGAACAAGCACAAGCGGACGGGCACTCGATGGAATCTACAGGGGGCGGCAATCATATGTTTTCAAACGCAAATATGCTGGTAGCAGAAGACCATTTGGTGTTTTGGTTCACGCAGAGGCCCACTAAATTGGGGGCATGACAAATTACAAGGGCATCACAATCTAATCAAACATCGATGGTATAGGAAACGACAAACGAAGAGACGCAACGAGAACTCCGGCCCATGAACGTGTAAGTGAGCAATGCTAAACCATCGATAAGTCCACCAGCCTACTCCATGCAATCACCCGTAAGAACTTCCCATCAGCCAAATCGTATAATCCGTACAGTACTATCTGGGTAGCGCTTCATCTGTGGTTCATTTACAGCTCGATTTCGGTGTTACCGGTGCTGCTGAAGACAACTGTGGCGGTCAAGCAGGTGATGGGCTTGTCGTCCTTGGTGTAGACATCGGCCAGAACAGTGTATTTTCCCTGTAGTCTTTGTTAGTAACCGACTCCCTGACATATCTGCCATATGAGAGGGCAGTATGTTCTTACGTTAGGAATCTCGTTGGGCAGGTCGACACTCTTCTCGAAAGTCAAGACGCCAGCCTCGATGGGGCATTCTCTGTCGACGTTCTTGACCTGCTCGCAGAGGTCTGCCTTGGTGCTGATAAGGCGAATCAACCCGTACTTGACCTGCAGCGCGACGTATGCACCCTCTTCAATGGTCTCGGCAACGACTCCAGAGGCCTTGATGACAAGGGGAGTTCCACTGTGCGTCGCGACAAAGTTAGTATACATTGCCGACGGAGAAGTTCGTGTACCCTTGATCCAGTGTGACGTACGCCTTGGGTGGGTTCGGTGCCAGATCGACCTTCGTGATGGTGAGAATATCAGAATCGTGAGCCTTTGGGCAGAGCTCGAGGGGCGAGTCGCCGGGAATCTTGAGGTCCTCGTCAATGGTGACCTGGCTGCTTCCAAACAAGCTGGCTGAAGCAACGCCCGCCATGATGGCGATCAGTGCCGTGGACAGCCTCATCGTGAGATATGTGTTGTAGGAAAGGGTCGGATGAAGAAAAGTTCCGGTCTGGAGGCTCTCAATTTTATCTGCAAAAGAGTGACGGATTTCTAGCGATGCACAGCGTTTGTTGAGGAGGCGAAGTAGTTCGTTGGTTTATGTTGGTGAAGGAACGCTGGAACGTCATTCTGGTCATGAGGCACCACAGTTGGGATCCGGCAGCGGCAACGCCTCGGCAGGGGGCTGGGGGCCGGCACAGGCCCAAGAAGTATTCAAGTACCTAGGTACCTACCTGATCCATGTAAGCTCTATCCGCACAACAGGGAGCCACGGAGCTAAGTCTCACTTTCCACGACAACCGCCAACATCATCACCTGCCTTTGTTGTTGCACAACATCCTCCAGGTCGCGCCGCTGCTCCACATCTCCCATTTGCAGCTTTCTTTCATCATTTGACACATCACTGCAAGTGGTCAAGTTGGTGTGCACAGTCCAATCCTCGAAACCCAACCGCCAAGTACGTGTCTACAGGACATCGCGACCCTCGGATGAACACCATTGTGCACTGCACTTGAATTGAGCCGCTTCAAGCTTTGCGCAAGATCTTTTCAAGCTTGCGCCCCACAAAGGGGAGGTCAACATCACAATGGTGGCCCCTGCTGTCCCAGAGTAAGTCACTGCGACGGCCCCTCAATTAACTTGGACAATTGCCTGGTGATCGTTGATACTGACCTTGCTTTCCCCTTCTTCAGAATCACCGAGGAGATTCTCCAAGAATCTGTCGAAAGCCGCACTGAAGGGCTTACTCAACTGCGCGAACTCGGTCCTCCAGACCTGGTTCACCTACTGAAGCAGACCTCTCGAAATGTTGCCAAACCTGTACGCCGCCACTTGTCCCCTTGTCCCATCCATTCACCCCAACAAAGGGCAGCCAGCCCCTAACAATCTTAGATCGGAGTCTATCACCATGTCACAGGTGTCGATGCTTCTTCCTCTGCCAGTCTCGCCGCCTACATCAACACTCTTACATACAAGGAGCACAGCCAGCCACAAAATGCAAAGATAGTCGAGGGAGTCTACTGGTATGCTATTGCCTGGGCTATCATGGATTGAGGTTGATCGTAAGCTAATGATCGGGTATCCAGCTGCTACAATGCCTTCTCCAGACTGGACATGCGTGTCCATGTCACCATCCCGGGTACGGTAGAGTCTTATTCGATCGACGAGCGAGGCGAGAAAAGGAAAGCTTCCGACGAGCTGTGGCTGGAGACATATGTTTGCAGTGTGCTACGGGCATACTCCTACGCTGATGACGGGAGTGGTGAGACGATTCGCAAAATTATGGGTGTGCGACGCTTCAACCCCGTCACCAACACGGAGACCGAGCAAAAGTTCCTCAGCGCCGCAGAGCAGCTCTTTTGGCGAGGCGAGTCCAGGTTCCAATACTGGTGCCCAGTACAACACTAACACCCTATTACAGGCCCGCAGCTCGGTTCCGACTCAGTCGTTCAAGTCCCCAACGTCGTCTCGAATCACCTTACTACTGGCCTTCTCAGGTACTTTCAAACCACCGGCCGATTCACCTCGGGCATCAATCTGTTCGAAAAGTTGCGCTCCCAGAATCCCCTGGTTGCTGCGCTGTTGGCCAAGGTTTTGTTCATGGGAAACGAAGAGGTGGAGGGTGTCCGAGTCCTGCACTCCGCCCTGATGGAACTTCCCATGGAATATGTGCTGCTTGACACACAGGCCGAGTTCTTGCTGAAGAAGGCGCAGACCGCTGCCACGTCTGAGCAAAAAGAGGAGCGCCTGCGCCTTAGCGAGGGATGCGCCGACCGAAGCACGATTGCTGCGCCTAGTGAGTTTGGCACGTGGGCTAGGCTCGCTGAGGTTTACGTGGGTATGGAGGATTGGGAGAACGCCCTCACAATCTTGAACTCGTGTCCTATGTTCACATACCAGGACAAGGACGCCCCTCTGATGCCAGAGCCAAAGGATGTGTATCTGCCCACCTTGCCGGAGACTCGACTCGACGAAATCGACAGCGAGCCAGAGTCAAGATATTCGGAGCAGGTGGAGCCTAGCTTGATGAACTTGCGTGCTGCCAACTACCGTGGAACATTCAAAAAGGCCTACAGCATCCTGACAGAGATGACTGCCAAGATCGGTTGGGACCAATTGCTCAAAATCCGCAGCAACGTGTTCGTTATGGAGGACGAGTACCGGACCGAGAAACAAGACCCCACTCCATCGAAGCGAGGCGCGAGCACCGATGTGATTCGAGGCACGCCCGAACCTACCGCAAACGGCGATCAGTCGGACGAGGAAAATGGTGTGGAGAAGGTGAACAAGACTGGTGATACTCTTGACCCCGCCTCTGCCTCAGCGATCAATGGCAACGGCGAGAGCGTGGAAGAGCCTTCAAGCGCTGCAGACCCCGTCGATGCTAAGGTCATCGAGGAGAATGTAAGTCCACGGCCATCGGCTGTCCATCCCTTCAGAGCGCCTGCAAAGCACCGGCTAACCTACGAGCATAGGGAGCTGCAACTCATCCGGACGAGCACCTGTCTCGCTTGAATAACAAGCGACTCTGCGAACGTTGGCTGGATAGTCTATTCATGGTGCTTTACGAGGACCTCCGCGTCTACACCATCTGGCGCACCCAGATGGCTCAGTACCGCGCTCAGTCGATTCAGTACAAGAAATCCGCCGAGGAGTGGGAAATTCTGGGTGCGCTTGCCGAGCGTCTGCAGCACAATGATGAGGCTGTCGAAGCCTATTCTGCTTGTCTGGACCAGCGGTTCAGCCCCAAGGCTATGTCAGGCATCTTGCGAGTGCAGGCGAAGCACAAGGATACGCGGAAGATGGTGCACGCGGTCATCAAGTTGGTTACCTGGCAGTACCGCTGGTACAGCGAGTTCAGCCCCGAGCTCCTCCACACGATCCGCACTCTCATCGAAGACGAAGGCGCCGTTAAGGTGCGCAGCATCATTCAAGCCACCAGCTTGCCCCAACCCGTGCTCGACTTGACTCATTACTACGCCGCGCTGTGTGCGACCTTTAGGAGCGGCGGCACAGATTCTTAGGCAGATTTTGGAATTGATGGGTATCAGGACTGGTTTATCTCACGGCTGGGGCCTAAGCTTGAGGTTTGGCTAGAGGAAGTGAACACCTTGAGCAGTGGCAGCAAGCAAGTTCTGCGTGAGAGATTGTGCACGAGTGGTTTCAGGGCTCAGGTGTCTGAGATGCATGCTGAGCCAGAGGAACCTATGATTGGAGTTGTGGGGTTCTGCGGCGGTCGATGGGTCTTGCTGCTGTGTGAGGCCATCGCCTTTGATGTTGACTGGTCCAGTCCTCCGGAGTGGAAGGCTCATAAGCATCAGTTTCCAAGGCTGATGCAGAGATACTTGAATGGTCTTGGTCGACGGTTTCTTGCCCGCGTTCGGCAGATCTAGCATACCGATCGGAACTGCTCAAAACTTACCTTGATGCATCTAGGAAGGGGCGAGCTTTGAATGCGACGGTTACAGCAGGACCGACTTACTACTGATTCAGTAAGAGGTTGGTGATGATGGTGTGGAGGCGAATGACGGATTGTGATGGGTCGCAGCAGTTTCGGGCGAAGGTATTTCGCGAAGCCTTTGTCCATTGACGCGGGGCGAGTTCAGGATTTGATAAGCTGCCAGCAGGACCTATCGACGTACACATTGGCTCAGCCAACTTGAAGGACGTCAACGCGAGGCTGCGCGGAGACTCGACAGGCTCCCGCCACATATCTACGAAGGCTGGAACACTCCGAATTTCAGCGCGGAAATCAATATTCGAGGCGTTTGAGGGTTCTACAGGCCCAAAGAGAGGACCATGTGGTAAAGAGCTTAACGAATACCGGATTTGCGCCATGGTTGTTAATACCTCCGGAGCCTTTACTTCTGATTACAACACGCAGGTTGGTAGTCATTTTGACAGATATATTAATTCAAGCTATGTACACTACGCGTCTACTATGGGCTCGACCGCGACGAGCAATCAGTCCTATCTACCTACGTCGGCAATTTCACTGTTTGGATACGAATTGCGAAGACGAGTACTGCGTGGGCGAGCGTCCGCCACACTTTCCAGGGAGCGCCGAAACATCATGGGAAGGAGGGAGGTGACTCATTCCAGAATTGCGAGCAATCGCGAGCAAAGCCAAGTCCTATCGACGCCAAAGCGAGTTAGTCAAAAGCCTTGCAATGGATCGAAGTCGAGGGAGCCAAGAAAGAAGTTGGTGCTGTTTGTCAGAATTTTCAGTGTTATACCGCTCATTGAACCGCGCACGCACAATAGGCAGTGGCAGTCCTCGCAGTGTGAATATAATAATCATCATTCGAGCACGGTGTTGGCGGATAGGTAGGAGACAGAGGTAGGCGTTGCTGGTGGTCAAAACTTACACTTTCGAGAAGTCGAGAGGACCTGGACGCCTTCTTTGCTGTCCAGGTCGAGGGTCCCGGGGTTTGGAGCGAGAAGCGTGTAGGACACAGTCGCATTGCGCGGGGATGGGCATCGGGGCCAGACGGCCTGGTTGTTCTGTGTGCGGAACCGCGTAAAGGTGTGCGCTTGGTGATGACAATCGGCTTTGTCCTCCTGCGCCTGCCCGGCGCGATGCTGATGACAATGCTGCCGCGCGCAGGCACTTCTCTACCACACCAAGCTTGTTACCATGCTGCTGAATACGGCGCCATGATCGAATTCATGAGACCTCGCGGGCATGTCTGACGATGCGATAGCGGTGGTGGTGGTCCGCAGTAGTCGTTGGTGGTGTGGGAGGATGCCGAAGCTGGGAGTTTTCAAATTTTCATTGGGAATCAGATGTGCAAGGTTTGCATGAGTCAGCGGTAAGCAGGGTCCAGATGGCCCAAGCTCCTAGTGTTGCTAGGATCCCCTGATTCAAGACGTTTCCAGGCTCCTTAGCCGCTGTCCCCGCTGTCGTGTCGGGTCGCGGGCCGAGCCAAAGTAGCGGCTTGGCATGCTGTCTCGAGACTGGAGACGACAGACGTCAGATCGATCATACAAATTTCCCCGTCAGCTTTGTCCGCTGAGTCGCAACCCTCACTCACGAGCGACGGCATCCGCAATGACGGCACAGAGTTGTACCAGAGCAGCGGATGTCTTCCGGCGAAGTCGCGAAGCCGCGAAGGCCGTGGCGGAGGGTGTTCGGGAGTGAACACCCCCAGAGACTGAACGGCCCCGGCAGAGTCCTCTCGATTGGAGGAGAGCTTGTTGACTTCAAGAGCAAGCTCGGTGTTGGACGATTCGGTCTCGAGTATGGCAATGTCTTTGGATTCCCACTTCTTCCAGCTGATGACCATGGAGAATGATTCAATGAGTCCACGGGAGCCTCGGAAGTACCCATGACCTCGGACCGGACGACCAGCAGCCAACCAATACAATTTCCACGACAGAGCTCCCTCGGAGGAGCTATGTCCCCCCTGTGCTCCCGACCCTCTCTGTTGTCTTGTACAATTGGCAAGGCATCACACATCTCTGGCTTAGGTCGATGGATAGATTGAACAGTCCTCAGCCCTCGAAGATGGCCTTTTCCAGTGCCGGAACAGGCGGCCAGCTTGCCCAGTCTGTTGGTCGGGTCTGGACCATGTTCTTCATGGCAGCATGGCTGTGGGTGTGCGCCTCCACCAAACGCGACCCGAGAGTCTGGTACCACGTGATTATCTTGGAGTTGGAGATCAGATGGCAGTCACAAGAGCCAAGCCTTGGAACCTCCCATTAATTCCCTAGACCCCAGCTGTCCGGATAGCCCGAACCGTGATGTCAATGAAGCATCCAGCCCCCGAGATTTTGAGCCCCTTTTTTTAACTCCGATCACACGCAGTACCGCATGCCTCGCTACTACGTTGCTGCCTAGCGGCAAAGCAAGTTTGACGACCAGTTTGAATATACGCCCGTACTATGATCGCGGGGCCAAATGCGCCATGCGTTTCGGTGATTGCCTTCACGGCCAGATGGCAGTGTTGAACGCGAACGGCGGTTCAGGTAGACTGCCACACTAGGTAGCAGAGCACGAAAGTCACCATGCCATCAGCAATGTGCTGTGGCATTCACTCATTCATGTTCGTACTCAGACTCCACTTGAGTGGCACTTAGTACATATCACGGATTGTCATCCTTGTATCCTGGCCTGTGGATCCAATGCACAACACTCTGGACTCTGTCAGTAGGCGCTCGCGCGCCACATGTCGGCAGTCAAGCCTAGCCCGCCGTGCTCTTCCTCATAATGACCAATGTTCTCCACACCTTCTGGTATGTCGAAGACTCACGTTCTTGCACCGTACCTGACCTGGAATTCCACATCTCATTCCATCTGACTGAGAACGCAACGCTTGAGCTACTCGATTCGGACAGCCTTACGACTCTGCGGACATCTCAACATGTGGGCCACGAACCCAAACGCCCCTGCTGACTGTGGGCGGAGACTGCTTCCTGTGGTCATTGATCAGAGGGCCCAGGATGAACCGGACAGCCCGTGGTGCTCGTTGCCCGTCGATGACTATGATCTCTCAAAAGGCTTCGAGGATATTTCGATTTCCAGGCTGGCCAAGGCCATCAACCAGCTAGCATGGTTCATCGAGAATGCCATCGGCAGGTCGAAAACATTTGAGACGGTGGCATATCTCGGAGTGGTCAGTAGTTTCTCACGTTCCTGGCCATAATCTTGATCAAGATCATATGGGCTTTGCTTGAAGGCCGCAGCAGGGTGCTGACATCTGCCAGGGTGATATTCGTTACCACATGTTCCAGATGGCTGTCTGCAAGACTGGCCACAAGGTGTTGTTCTCATCACCAATCAACAGCAAGGACGTCCATGTGTATTTGATGGAGCAGACCAGCTGCAACACCCTTTTCTCGGGCGAGGGTGTGCATGTGGGTGATATACTGGCGGATAGGCCCATGAAACATGAGGTCATTCCCTCCTTGGAGGAACTTCTCAATACGGATGAGGTTCCTCACTACCCCTATGAAAAGACGTTTGACGAGGCCAAGAACGACCCGTTCGTCGTGCTGCACACAAGTGGTACGACAGCAATGCCAGTGAGTGCCTTTTCCTATAAGGGTCTCTGGGCTGCGCAAGCTGCTCCTTTCCAATCTTACCCTGCTGCTGACAAGGTCCCTAAAGAAACCTATTGTCTGGAACCATGCTATCACGGCCACTCAAGATCGACAACAACTGCTAGGTGATCAGGCTGGCCGGAAACCTTCCTTGATACTAATCACCCCTGGCGAGGGCGTACGCTACCTGCTCCCCACACCACCACCACACGCTCTCCCCGAGGGTTCTCTGATGGTAAGACTGACGGCGTGTCGAGAAGAAGTGTGAATCCCGACGCTGACAAACGTTCCAGGTCATTTCGGTATTCAACAAAGCAGTTGTTGTCCCTGGCTTCCGTCATCGCATTGTCAGCCCAAGTGACCTGCCCAAGCTCTTGCCACATGCCAAATGCACAAAAGCAGTTCTGACTCCGTGGATCATGGAGGAAATTGCCCGTCGGCCGGATGCAGAGGAACTCCTGGGAGACTTTGAGATCGTTGCTTTTGGTGGTGGTGCGTACCTTCAGTCTTTTCTCTATTCTCAAGCATCGTCAAACACTGACTTTGTGCCCATATCCAGCTGTACTCTCAGCTTCTGCAGCAAAAGTGTGGTCCAAATACACAAAAATCCAAAACATATATGGTTCGACAGAATCCTCGATCGCGCCAGCCCTCACGGCAGACAACGAGGATTACGACTTCGTTTACTTCAACACTTTCCTCGGCACCTGCCACTTTCACCCGGTCGAAAACACCGGCTACCTGTCCAACACGAGCGACTCCCCGCAACTGTACGAGCTCGTCATGAATACCACAGCCGCCGCCGCGCCCATAGCAAGCTGGCACGCGCACCAGAACATCGACCCAACCACCGCCCCGCCGCCCTACCCGGAATGGCACACCGGCGACCTATGGACACCGCACCCGGACCCGCGCAAGGCCGCGTTCGCCTGGAAGTTCGTGTGCCGCAAGGACGACCTGATCTCGTTCTCGACGGGCGTCAACGGCAACCCGACGCCGCTGGAGCGCGACATCACCGACGCGGCGGAGCGGATCCGCGCGGCGATCGTCGTCGGCGACATGCACCAGCAGAGCGTCGCGGTGCTGGAGCTCGCGGAGGGGGTTTTGCCCGCCACTGCGGACGACGACGCGGCGGGGGAAGAAGGGCTGCGGCTGGCCGCGGAACTGTGGGAGGCACATGTGCGGCCGGCGAACGAGCTCGCGCAGACACATATGCGCGTCGCGCGGACGCATGTGCTGCTCGTGCCGGCGGGGACGTTTGTGCGCACGGCGAAGGGGAGCGTCGTGCGGAATAAGACGCAGGCGAAGTTGAGCAGGGAGATTGAGAGGGTGTATGAGAAGTTTGGGGATGAGTGGCATGATGCGAAGGATCGGTACGGGTCGATTTCGCAGACGACATCGATTACGGTCGAGGTTGCGACGGAAGAGTGAGAGGTGGGCTTGAGGACACTCACTGATTGGTATGTCTGTGAAGCCAGTTTCGGGTTGGGTTGTGTCCGTTGAGCAATATCTGGGCCCCTGCCACGGAAGTGCAGCTCCTAAATCAACACACCACAAAAGCTTCTCGACGGAGCTCCACCAATCCTATCAGCTTTCTTATGCTGGGTGACCGCTCGCCGACTTTCTACAATAATCAAAAATACCGGGACTCGACACGTCTCTGATACGCGTTTTCTAGTAACCCCAAAGCGGGGCTAGAAGCGTGATGGTTGCTGCACATGCAAGTCTATGCATTGGAACCACAGATCTTGAACATGATTGATTGGGAAGCTCCGCGTCAAGAACGCATGCAGATACGTACCTAGGTAGTGCTGACGGAGTGCAGGTCCCCACGATTATTGCTACTTTGAGAAGCACATCTTGCATGGTACCGCAGTGGATCAACCGGGTTGTCCCATTTCCCTGTCTCCAGCTGCCAGGAGGTCTATATCACTCTGGGGACTCTCACTTCTCTGTCAGATTCCCACACGGCTTCTCACCAGAATATACAACAATGACCATTTCGTGGGTGGTTGTGACCAGCTTGGTCCTGTTCTTACTGGCAGGATACCGCTTGTCGAAGGTCGGTCGACGGCCGAAAGGATGCCCTCCAGGTCCACCTACGCTACCGATCATAGGAAACCTTCACCAAATTCCCTTGAAGGATGGCTATCTCCAGTTCGAGGCATGGGCGCGGGAATATGGGTGCGTCTATTCATCAGACCGTGACCGGCCTCTTCGAAAAATGGTACTCATACCCCAGTAGGGAAATCTACTCGCTAGTGCTCGGCACCACAGTCATGATAGTCATCTCTAGCGACCGCGTCGTCAAGGACCTTCTAGAAAAGCGCAGCGCGATCTACTCCACGCGGCCCGACATGTATATCATGCGAGAGCTGAGCGGCGGCGACACGCGCGTCACCTTCATGCCCTACGGCGAGGAGTGGCGCTTAATCCGCAAGATCTACCACAACACCCTTCACGTCAAGGCCTCGACGTCGTACGTGCCGTACCAAGACTTGGAGAGCATTCAGTTGCTGGCTGGCCTCCTGGATGCGCCGGAGCTATACGAGGATCACATCAAGCGCTACACGCACAGCCAGACGACGCAGATTGTGTTTGGCTATCGGATTACGAGCATAGACGATCCGAACCTCAAGCAGTTCTTCAAGTCGTTCGAGACGGTCATGGTGGCTGCTTTAGGGACGTATGAGGCGATGCTCGATCTCTTCCCGTTGTTGAGGAGGTTGCCTGACTTCTGCCTCCCAATGAAGAGGCATGCGAAGAGGCTACATAAAGCTGAGGAGAAGTTGTACGGTGGTCACTGGCTCAGAGCTAAAGCGAAGGTTGAGAATGGCACAGCAAAGGTATGTATCAACGACCTGTCTGAGCAAATGGTCTCTCGATCGGCTGCTTTACACACATCATGGCCTAGCTATACTCACACAAACGCCAGCCTTGTTTTTGCAAGGACCTCTACAGCGCCCAGCAAGAGTTCCAGTTCTCAGACAAGCAAGCAGCCTACATTTCCGGCGTTCTGCTCGAGGGAGGCACAGATAGCTCTGCTGCGCAGCTCCTGGGCTTCGTCCTGGCCATGGTTCTGTACCCGGACGTGCAGAAGACCGCACAAGACGAGCTCGACCGCGTCTGCGGGACACAGTTTCCGACCTTGGACGACGAGAAGGCACTGCCTTACATTCGTGGTTGCGTCAAAGAGACATTCCGATGGTTCCCAACTGCAGTTCTGGGTTTGCCGCATGCTACCACGCGAGAGGACGAGTACGAAGGGTACCGCATCCCGAAGGCGGCGACTGTCTTGCTGAATGTGTGGTAAGTCATGCATCTGACTGCGACTAATCCCAGGCACCTCGAATAAGCTGTACTCACCAACGGATGCGACCTCAGGACAATCCAACAGAACCCAACCCGATACCCCAATCCATCAGAATTCGATCCTACACGCTTCATCAACGATAAGCAGACATCGTTCGAAGCAGCCATGAACCCAGACATTTCCCAACGCGACCACTTCGTGTTTGGCGCGGGCAGAAGAATCTGCCCGGGCATGAATATCGCAGACCGGTCACTGTTCCTTGCGATCTCACGGCTTTTGTGGACGTTTAGGCTCGACAGGGCCGTGGATGACTCTGGGAGAGAAATTGTCCCGGGACCGCGTGAGGTCACTCAGGGATCGCTGGTACAGCCTCTGCCGTTCCTGACGACGATTGTTCCGAGGAGTAAGATGCATGCTGATCTGGTGCGGGAGCGTTGGGGGCGGTGTCAGGAACTGCTTGATTCAGATGGCCAATGGCTAGAGGCTCCGGGAGGCTTTGAGGGATGAGCGAGTGGAAATTGAGGTCCAGACTGGCCAGCTATGGAAGAAGAGGACGTCTGGAAGGAAATGTTGTTTAGATTCTCATCTCATGCAAGGACAAGTGCTTGGTGTGGTTCCAAATATACTCTATCCTATCAAAAGGGTTCTCTGCTCCTCAGGTCTGGTGGGTCGGTCACTGCAGCAATTTCAGACCTGCTTGTACTTGATACAGTACTGCAGTATATCATCTTCCTCCAACATGCAGTGTGCTCTCGTCTGATATCTGACTTCCGCTGGCGTCTGGTACCTCCCTTCCATCTGGTCTTTCAGCGTCTACCTAGGTATCTCATGTTTCTCTATGATGTTTCTCTTTCATTGCAAAATCCCAGTGTCAGCTCTTTCATTTCTTCCCTCTGTCTATTCGTACATCTCAATGAAGCAAACTTTCGACTTGTATCCTGTATGACACACTGTATCAAGATCCCATTTTGAGTATCAAGGAGCTGTTCGTTAGACCATCAATTGATCCAAGGCCATGCTGCCATGGCTAACAGGTGACTAGTGACCAGAAACTATTTAATCCATTTCAGCAGCAGGTAAGCCTCCAAAGCCATCAGTGGTTACAGCAATCATCTCCAGTAAGCAAATTGTGTTCCATAGCTTTCCCAAATGCGCAAATCCTCGCGAGACCGTAGGAGGTGTGAACGACGTCGCGCGTGGGTAAGTACCAACGGAAATTGCGTACATACGTGAGCCTCTTCTCCAGCACTTCCAGGTTGCTAATTACCAAGTCAATTTCACTGGCATCACAGTTCCACCGCCAGAGTACACATATGATTAGGTGCCCTCAGCTGTTAGTATACGATAGAGACGTAGGCTTCACTGCCCATAATCAGGTAGCTTATCCATTCAGCATGGAGCATCGTTGCTTTTAGAAGAGAAGCGATCACGAGGTGAACATGCCCCAGCTGGAGTGGAGATGCTGCGTACCTATGTAGCGTTGCAAGCTGCGGCACAGTGCTGCTATCTAGGCGCTGCCCAGGTGGATAGTTACATAGCGCAATCTTAAACGTTACAGGCTGCGGCGCAGCGCTTCAAGGCGCTATTGATGCTTTGCCCAGGTGCGCAGTCGCAACGAAGCATTATAGTAAGCTTGGTATAGACGCTTACGCCGAGAAGCTTCAGCATGTGCTAGTTGTCGTTGCACTCAGCTTTACGATGTCCGTTGTAATGTAACTGCGGCTTGAACATTTCCCCGCCGGCAGAGTGTTCCATGTCAGGTTCGGTACCTGACACTAGGTTTTGGTTCGCCAGGGCTATTTGAACCTGCCCTCGCAACACAATTGAAATTCACCACAACGCCTTGGACTTCCAAGGTTTTGCACTTCGAATCATTTGCTCTCCCCGGATCAGATTACACATTACAGTGTATCCTGGCCTCTCACCGTTGCTTGGCATCATGGCTCTTGTCCCCCTGATACTGTCCGCACTTGTGTATGGAGTCATTCCGTTGGTACGAGAGGATGACTTGTTCCGGGCGTGGGTGACTCTTCTTGTTGAGAATGCCCCGGTTCTCCCGATTAGGAAACCACGATATTTCCGGTACGTTGTACGGAAACAACAGACGACGTTGTGGATATTTAGGTCTCCGAGAACGGCCTCTTCAGATAAGAGGAATCGGATATTCCGGCTGTGCCTCTCGAGGAGTTGGTTTTGGTGAAGATCGTGTGGGCTATATATACTGAGGTGGCCCTGCCAGAAACAGCTGTTAGTCTTTTGGATCTGCATACGAATTCAACACTCTTTTGATCCCCCACCTATTTCAACACCTATCACTCACTCCACTACCGCAGCTACGTTTTCTTTACCAAGCTGCGGAGATTTGTTGAACACGGTGTATGCTATTCCTAGGCACACTATGAGGAAAGATAGTACACACTTGATTCTGAAAGACCTCATGAGAATAGGATAGACCCGTTTGTAGCCTGCAACCTATTATCAGGACGTGATATATACCATGGACCACCTGGGGGAGATACTGACTTGTGGCGAGGATACCGTACTCCGCAAGAGTGGCGATGTTGAAGACGACGTAAGCCAAAACCCAGAGATATATAAAGTCCTGATGGAGATCCGCATGGGTCTCGACGTCAAGGCCAGCAAGCAGCCAGAGCCCAGCCGGACTCATTGCGATAGAAACTCGTGCCAACCAGCAACACCCCGTCTGCCACGCTCCAGGCTTGTTCGGTACGAGCCGCCCCGTCAATGGAGCCCAGACGTCGGATGTGTAGGCGCCGAAGAAGGAGACTGTTGATGTCACTGAGCCGGTGATGAAGAGAGGCTTGATACGTTCACCCCTGACGTCCGAGATGAAGGGGATCGTCCGGTCGGTCATGGATCGATAGACGGGGTGGCCGTCGGCAGTTCAGAAGATCAGCTCGGCTGTGAGGGTGATCACCATCGAGATGCATGATATGATGGGGAGCACCTGAGCTTGCGTAAGTAGGAGCACATTTTATGAGCCTTGCAGACGGGGCGGTACTCACCCAAGCATATTGCCGTACAAGCTTGACTGCGAGGGACATTGGGAGGGTTTGAAGGGCTGGTGATATGGTGTTCTAGCCAGGCTATTTCGGATGCGTGAAACTGGATGGCTGTTTGGACAGACTCGTTCGTCTCCAATATGACGGGAGATGCGGCATCTTAGATCTTATAGGCCGCAACCTTGGGGCCAGGGAGTAGGGATGAGGTTGGAGTGGTAGTTCAATGTTGGTGACAAGATATCCACCCTACTTCTTCACCCCCTCGAACGTGGATGCACATTGCTCTGGTCAGATGACATCGTGTGGCTTCCGAATCACAAGAAGATTCACACCAACCGTCGTGAATTTCGGACGTAAATATTCCAGGTCGGATTAGTGTAACAATGGACTGGGAGCTAGACAGCTTGAGCGCGAGGTGGGCGACAGAACAGGAAGCCTGGGGCCGAACTTCTGTCGTGCCAACGTCCCAGATCACCAACTTCTCCTAGCTCGTCACCATCATCTTCAGTCGTTGTGGTGTGGGTCGTCACCAACCAGGCCCAGCTCCAATTCGCGGCCATCAAAATAGAAAGCCGGGGCTCCAGAAGTCATCTATAGCCCACTCTTTGGCAATCCACTTTCCCTGATGACGAGCCTTAAGGAGGTTGGGGCAGTCTCACATGAGCTTGAACGGCGAGGCTGCTGCCTAGGTGTCTGCAGATCATTCACTTTCTTGTAGGGGGCCCGGGGCCACACGCTGCGCCGCGTTAGCAGACCGACACTTGAGGTCAAAATTGCCGCGCCCGCAACTGTTTCTGATGCCAACTACGGAGTATAATCAATGGGTATTGTGCCCCCAAATACACATCGCCATGCCATTCCTGGATTCCTCCAGTCTACCTCCACCCAAATTCGGTGAAGGGCTCCATATTTCCAACATGTATAATTCCAATATGGATCAGTCACTGGACCTCAGGAGCCTGTTTGACGCTTCCCCCCCCCCTCCTCCCCTAAAAAAAAGATAAAGACAGAAACACAAAACGACCTCAACATCTGATGGTGCCGAAGCAGCTTCAGCTTCAGCTGCACCACCTCCTCGTGAATAAGTACAATTCGATCTGGCGGATGAAGAATGGATGAAATTGATTCGCGAAAGCCATGTCTGAAGACGCGGCCAAGAAGACCCCCCAAAACGGTATGTCTTTCTGGATCTATCACATTCAGTGAACTGTAAACCTGCTAATCCCTTCACAATGCAGGTGGACCCAAGGGTCACGGACCAGATGTGGCCATGGCACTTCTCAGATAGTTTTTGGATCCTGGTGAAGAGACGGAGGACAAGGGAGACGCGAAAGGAGTCAGCAGAGCCCACAGACAACAAGGACATCGGAGAATAGTGATCTGCCGATATGTGAGACTAACTCCATCGCTCCATGGAGGATTCTGGAGCCCTGCGTGGAGTTTGTTGAGCTGAGCCACTTGGGCGCCGTCCGGCTGGCCAAGCAGAGCGATAGCGGGCGGTGATCCAGGACGAACGTTCGTGGTGAGGGTCCTAGACAGGGGGAGTGCTTTTGCAATGACCACAAATATTTCTGCGTTGATTGGTGGCCTTGCTTGTGAAGGCAAACTGGCAAACCGCATACCTAGGTAATATGCGCACATGTCAGTCTCCCGCACTGTCCAGCTGGTGACTGGCCACACCAGGAGGGCAGGTACTCGTGTAGCTGAAGGAGTGGCCTAATCTGACATGAACTTCAATGACGGGAACTAGGTTTTGAGTATGAACATGAGGTCGGGCCCTTGCGCAGGACCACAGGGGGCCGCCCCAGCTATCGCACCAAAGGCCATATAATCGCACGGACACATAGACACCATCTGAGGGTCATACACAAATTCCTGTCCGATTGCAGACACTTCCATCCATCTCATGAAGACGGCAATGGTCAAAGCCTTCATGACAGTTCAGATACATACTAAGTAGATATCAGTTGATGAACAACCATGGAGTACGGCTCGTGTAAGCAGCCCAAAATATCATTTTGTCTTGGCAACACAGCAGTCTTCGAGGCTGCTGGACTCACCATGATCTCACGGACATTGGTAGGTAGGTGTGGGTCCGCCCTCAAGATGTAAATTTGCAAGTATCACGGGCTTCTTTTCGCCTCCTCTCGTAATCAGGGCAAAGGGCGTCTTCTCATCACTTGAGATTTTCCAAAGTTTTTGTTGCCCACAGAAGGTTCTTTCCTTTATCATTGTAACTGCTTCTTACGGAGCTTGAAATCAGACTTTGCCATACATATAGCTCAGCTCAGTTCACACACATGTAGACCCCTTCCCATCGTCAGCACCTATTCCAACTCCTTCCTGATCTCAGAGTTTCTTCATCGCTCGTAAATTCTTTTCACCTATGACCCCTCCTACTTCCGTCACGGGAATTGATCCTCCTTCTACTCCTCTTCTTCGATCACCGTTCTTTGACCACTGTCCTTCGGGCACTCGACTCCGGGCAGTCTCTTTCGATTGCCCTCCCTCCGATTTCTCCGTGCTCAAGCTCCTACTCTCTTTGGACCACTTTGAATCGACTTACTTTTCCTACTCTCCTTCACCACTACTTGCGACCACTCTCCTTCCGCTACCTTCCCCACTCAAGTCTCCATCGGTCATTCTTTTCCGGGCTCCGCCTCCGCTCTGACTTTAAGTCTCCTCCCCGGCCGACACCTCTTCCAAGATTCGCCCACTACACTCCGTCGACCACTTACTTCAACCTCTTTCCTTCAGCCATTCCCCCTCCGCCATCCTCCTTCGGCCAACCTCCTTCGACCACTTGGCTTCAACCTCTTTCCTTAAGCCACTCTGTTTCAAGTATCCTCTTTGAGCTACTCAACTCTACACCGCCATACGTTCCGTCTGTCTCCACGAGCATGTCTTCCTCTGCCATCCCCCTCGCCGAGCCCGAGCTCATGGGTCCTTCCCAGCTGGGCTTGCAGTGGTCCGCAGAACAACGACAAGCTTTCATAAGCAGCATCAGGACTATTCATCTCGACCGCCTCACCGAGGAGTACCCTACCCGCAGCCTCTTCCATGCCCCCAACGAGGATGTGAAGACACAGTGGGAGAACCACTGGGAGGGAAAGAGGCTGGCGGACAATCGGAGGAACAATGGCCAGCGCAGGCAAATCGTGGTCCTGGACAGCAGCCGTTTGCAGTACACCATCGAGGCTGATGAGAGCGTTGTCGTCTACGAGAAGGCACAAAATGATGACGGTACCTGCCGTTTCGATCTCGTCCTGGTTGTGATCCGCAACATCATCCCCGACGACGAGCTGCGATTCAATTGGAATGAGATATGCAAGGAACTCGTCGGCGCCCATGTTGATGATCGCGTAAGTCATCTCCCCAGATATAGCAGCTGGCCTACGTGATCGAGGAATACTTCATTCTGTGAAGTACCACGGTCGCCTTGACACTCTTCAGCTCACCATACAAAGCTAACGAGAAGAACAGCGTGACGACCCCGGCCAGCTCGTGCACTTCGGCTATACAGCGGGCGCCAGGAGCGATCATAGAAACACGCCGCGCCTGGCAAGCCCAGCGAAGAGCTGGAACAAGATCACGAAGCATGCGTCCGATGCTCATTTCCGCATGCTTGTACAAGCTACACGCATGGCCGCCGTTGGCTGGAACCTGATGGTGTCGAAGCTTCCCTTGGAGATCACCCAAGACTTGGAGACCGCGATCGCGGAGAAGGGCCTGCCTAGAATGGACACCGGCCGCGGAATCGAAAAGGAAACGATCTCCGTCCAAGTCAGCGGCGGTCAGACCATCGTCTGCGAGGACATGCAGCTGGCCCCTCCGTCCGCCGTCAGCTCATACAACTACGCTCGATACACGCACAACGAGCGAAACGGAAGCAAGTGGATGGTCGCCATGACCACAGAGGCAGCCATTGACAATTCGGGCGGGGATTTCTACCTCGCGTCCTACGGCATCCTCATGAAAGCTGCGACCAACACAGTCTCGGCCTGGCACCCTGTCGACTACCACGGCACAACGCTGTACGACATGGGCCACGGAAATCAGGTACTGAATTGGGAGACGCAGCTCGGCGGCGACAACCGTGGTTTCGCGTTCGAGATGATTAAGAGGCTGAACGGTGCGCCCAGAGAGTTCGATTATATCCACGGCGGCATTCCAAACTTCGTTGGACCACTGTCAACCAGTACCAGGAAGCGCGCCCGGGAGCAAGACGACCACAACGACGAGCCTGTGGCTCGCAAGCGCAGAGTCGCTTGTAATCGCAGAACCAAGCGTATCGCCCCGGACTCCGACGAAGAGGAGCCCGCGGTGGAGACAGTTTCAGAGCAAAGTGACCCTGAGGGTGACTACGCTGAGGACTTGAACTCCGGAGAAGAAGACTCCGAGGTGAAGGAGTCGAAGAGAGAAGGCAGGGCACTCCGAAAGCGCTCAGTGCGATGCAACTACAAACTGGTGCCCGTGGAGGAGCAGGAGGAGGACGATATGGACACTACAGAGGAAGAGAACAATTTCTCAGAGGAGGAGAGTCGCATCTCAGAGGAATTGAGCGCGACCTCGGACGACGAGGTCTGCCCAACTAAGAGACTCATCTGGCACGTGAGGTCCAGTGTCAAGGACGGCCAGTCTTGCAAGGAGACTTACCTTGTTCACGAGGAGTAGCTTCAGAAGATACAGCTCAGATGGGGACACAGAGCCACAGAGGCTCGGCATAAGATCAACCATTGCATATTTGTAGACTGGAGCCCGCTGAGAATAGCCTGCGAGTGTGCTCTTTCTTGATACGCTCTCGCAGGCTGTTTCACGGTGGAGCCCATCTATTGATCGGCAACACTGCAATCATGTCATATCCTTATCAAAGCATTCAATAAAAGCTTCAAATACACTTGAGCAGGGAGTCATAGCCGCAGTTGTTCAGTAATGAAGAAAGTAGTGAAGAATTAGTAAAACTCCGAAAATAAGCCTGATATGTGATCTGCCCAGATGTTGAACCAGAGGGAATGAAGTACCTGAGAGGACAAGGCCATCTTTTTGGCATTAACTCCCATGGATTTCAGCTTCCAGAGCATCATTCGGCCGTGAAAGATAGGTCAGATAAGCAGACCGTAGAGAACCTTGAAGTTGAACGACTCATCGCCACCAACCTGGACAATGTTGACGAGCTCCCAATCCTCAACTCATGTGTAAGACTCTTTGGAATGCTGAAGACAATCTTGCAAACATGGAAATTTTCCGCCCCCCTGGCGGCGATGCAGGAGGTGCAGGTACAGATGGGACAGCAAGCTACAGACTTGCTACGAGGACATAAAATCAACTATTATATATCTATAGACTAAAGACCACCGAGACTATCTATGAGCGTGCTCTTAGCTTACCACGCTAACGTAAGCTACCTAGGAATCCCACGGCGTGCTTTATCTATCAATAAGCAGTATTGCCAATATGTCATATTGTTAGGAGAGTACTCATTCAATGAAGGTTTTGGATACTGAGACCCATTCCCGCAATCACCCGGTAATGAGGAAACGGTCGAACCAATAAAGACGTGACGGAAAGGGTTCGAGGTCGTGTCGAAAGACAGACCAAGGGCGAGAGATACGGAAATAAGTTTGCGCTATGTAAAGAAGGTGAAAGTCTTGATCCTATCCATGAAATGCATAAAAGGTGCTAAGATCCGAGTCTCCCATAATCTGCCTGCTGGAAGTCTTCTTTTCCACCACTGAATGGCGGCCATCCATACTCGCTGTCCATGCCCCTTTCAAGATTAGCATTTATTGGCACCGCGAAGCAGACGGTGGAGGGCGACTTGATCCTGTTCGACTCTTGCAGTTCATACTGCCCAGGCGGAACGTCGTCCGGCGGCGATGTGCCGTCATGGGTACCGGAGGAAAGTAGACTGGCGATCTGCCGCATGATTGGGAGGCAGGCACATATAATACCCACGTTTGCTTCGACCAAGGTCAAGCTTGATCGAGGCACAAAGTAGCCTGTGATATCATTCTTGCCCTGGGTTGAGTTGCTGAGGACCACAACACGGCAGACGCTGACGATGCATACACTATCAAATACGTTAGTTTCCTGCACTGTGGCATGAGACATCAGACGAAAACCTTGAATAAAAGGAACGTACATGGACCCAACAAGAAATGTGAAGAGCAAGCCGTATTTCTCTTGTCTGCTTGCGTGTAATCGTACGACCTCCCTTATCGGCAAAGACAGGATCATGACATCTGTGACGATGTTTATGATGCCGTACTGATACCATTGTGCGTTCGTGTTGATGCAAGTCTTCGAAGTGATCGATGCGTCCCAAGCTGCCTGTACGGGTAGGCATTGAAATAATGTCGCCAAGACTGATGCCAGGCTCCACACCACGACAATGCTGAGAGTCGCATAGCATAACACACGCACGTATTGGTGAACCCAGAATACTCGAAGGTATAGAAACAAGATAGATGCTTTCGTGCACATGATGACGATCTTATAGCATATCTGGGCGACAAAGAACCACTGCGAGCCACCACTCTGTTAGTCACGTACCTAGGTAGACCACTATGGCTACATGGGCAGGTGCATAGGTCAGCCGCATTGGAGAACCCCGACGAAGAGAACTCACCTTCAAGGCGTGTGTGACTTGGTACCTTGTCAGTCGGTCTTTGTGCATCCCATAGCCATACGAAACAGCTGAAAAGGGTCAGTCGTGTCATGTACAGTAGACCCGGGTCCAGAATGACATTTGAATTGTAGTGCATACCGAGATCCATGAATATAGTCAGGCAAAAGGACAGCGTGATAGACGCCAATATCATCCAATCATCCAAGCCGTGGTTGCCCATTTTGTGTCTTGCGTAAAGCCGGAGCAAAACAAACACAGCAGAAACAGCGACAAGGATTGTTCCAGACAGGAAGAGCTGATAGCCTTTGTTTCCATCGCCGTTGTGCGGAAAGCCGGCTCCAAAGCTCATTTTGGCGAATCCGGTCAATTTTTCAGAATCAAATTGCTTCCAGAACATCTACGCTTGTGCTTTGAGGTCATGCCGCAGAGACCTCAGACGGACGAGGCCTGGGCATACCTGCCGATGTGCTTATACCAATACCAGTACACATCTGCATCCAGGAGTCTTCGAATTATCGCCCCGCTCAGATGTTGGGATGCTTACATGGATACCTAGAATGTATGACGGCATGCAATCTATTACTGTATTACGGGGCAGAGACCGGAAGAACTTTCGATAGGCCTGTCTACCACTCTTCGAATACCACCCTCCACAATATCCCAGGCACCTATTGGCGGCAGCCTCGAGTGAGCCCTGTTCGGTGCCCAAATTTTGCCCAGATACTCGTACACCAACGCATCGTACATCAAGGCAAAGGGGTGGCAACTAATAATAAGCACAGTTGACTGAGTCCAAACCCCTAAAATGGGCGGCATTCCTGGAGGAAATTTCGATCTCAGTCCTTCTCGACGTCTTACGGGTGTTACGGTGCATTTCTGTGGACGGAATCCAGTATGATATGGAGAGAGGCACCGAGGAGATGTTCATCCCCCGGGCAGGAAATCCGGCGGTAAGCAAGATTTCCTTGGTCTGCTCATACTCATTCACGACAGGACCACGGTCGCACCCGGGTAAAGACCAAAAATCATTTTCAGCTTGAAGTCAAAATCGATCGACGCTTATGTTGAAGCCAGGAGTCTCTACTCTCTGGTCTATTTGCCCGATGAAATTACCATCCGAAATAGGGTCCATAATGAACTGCACGTTGGAAGGAAGAGCCCCATGGGCCGTGAGCCATAGCCTGCAAGGCATTTTACCGGTGCGGGTCCAGAGTCCAGCGGAGCCCACCGGCATGCTACCGTACCCTTTTAATACTCACCACACAGGTGTCAGCACTTCTTCGAGGCACATCTCATCCCAACACCAACGTTCCGCCCGTCTCTCGTTCAACCCACCTGCAGGTTCGAAATGACCAACATGCGTCTTTCGTCTTTGGTTGCAGCATCAGCCTGCTTGACGGCCGCCCTCGCACTTGATACCAACCCCGGCAATGCCTGTGTTGCCCAACTCGATTTCGCTAAGATTGCTGGCCACAATGCCGCCGAGAGTGAGGTTTGCGAGTTCCTGGGCATACCCTATGCGTCCCCTCCAGTCGGTAAACTGCGATTTGCACCACCGGAGCCAGCGACCGTGAACGGGTCTATCACCGCAGACTATTACGGATATGACTGCCCACAGAATACTGCGCCCTACTTCGCCTACCCGAACGCCACCGAGCAGTACCGGGATGTGTATTCGGCTTTTGTGAATCAGCTAAATAACACCCAGAGCGAAGACTGTCTGGCTCTGAATGTATGGAGTAAGGCAAAGAGCAGCGGCTTGTCTGCAGCGAAGAAGCCTGTTCTTGTGTTCATTCATGGAGGCAGATTCTCTGGAGGAACTTCCAATACGCCGTTCTACCGTGGCGACCTTCTCGCCAACGCCCAGGATGTTGTGGTGGTCACATTCAATTTTCGGATAAATATTTTTGGTACGTCAACTTTCCATGAAATTTGTTCTTCTTCTTCGTCTGACCGGACTGTAGGATTCCCAGGCTCGCCCGAGGCCACACAAAACCTGGCTTTCCTTGACCAATATGCAGCCGTGCAGTGGGTTCACAACAACATCGAAGCATTTGGTGGTGATCCAACACGTGAGTCTCCTTGAACTTTGGCATACCTATCAACTCACGGCCGGTCACGATAATATCCCCTAGAGGCCACCCACCTGCTAATCATCAACCCAGGCATCACCATCGTCGGCCAGTCCTCGGGCGCCTACGCCGCCAGCACCTGGCCATTCGCCTTTGCATCCCAGCCTCTTGTCTCCAGCGTCGCCGCGCACTCAGGCAACATCTTCGCCTTCAGCCCCAACACCGCCGAAGTCGCCGCCCAGTCGTGGTACAACACCACCTTGCTCCTGGGCTGCGGCGCCTCCGCCACCACCACCCTAGATTGCATGCGCTCGCCCAACACCACCACCGCCGCCATCCTCGCCGCTGCCAAGCAGGCGCCCACTCCACCGGGGAGCTCAGCAACCCGCTCCCTCCCCGCGTTCCAAGCAACCATCGACAACGTCACCGTCTTTCCCACGGCGGAGTACCTCCGCCGCATCGAGGCCGGCGCCTTCGCGAAGCTCCCCTACCTCAGCATCATGAACGACCACGAGTCAGGCTTCTACCGCATCTCCGCGCTCGCGTCTGGCACCTCCCTGCCCGAGGCGAACTGGACGGCCTTCGAGCAGACGATGTTTACCTGCTCGGGCGCGTTCGAGGCGTACTACCGCCGCCGGCGCGGGGTGCCGGTGTGGAGGGGGAGGCACATGGCGGACTGGAAGAATGTGAGGTTCTACGACGGGAGTGGGGCGTATCATGGGAGTGAAATGGAGAGTATCGTTGGGAATAGCGAGGGGGTGAGTGCGGGGTTGGCGCCGGTCGGGGAGCAGGTGGCGCTGACGGAGTGGATGCAGAGGGCTTGGGCGGCGTTTGCGGCGGGCTCGGTGGGCGGGTTGGCGCAGGTTGGGTGGATGGGTGAGGGAGAGGGAGAGGAGTCGTTGGCGTTGTTGGGTGTGAACACTACGGGGAGGGTTGAGTTCGTCCGGCCGGGAGTGTATGATGTGGTGTGTCCATCTCTTGATCTGGAGTATTGGGTGGAAGTTTCGGATGGAGATTACTGATCTCAGAAGTGATAGGTACTAAAAGAAATACCTCATCGGTTTTTGCTTTCAAATATGAATCTCTCAGTGATCATGTTGGTGATCTGGTGCTTGTTCGAGATCTGGACGAACTTGAGTCGCTAAGTAGCCTGCGGAGCAGTAGAGTCTTTGCATTAGCCAGAGTGTCAGTGGTCACCTGAAATGAAGCGCATAGTATGTTTCCGAGCAAAGTCTCTTGATCTCGGCTTACGCTGCGCTTTGTCACTGGGACTCCCTACATGCTTCCCCGTTGGTCCCGTTCACATTGCCATTGTCTTGTGTCCAATGGATAAAAAGGAAGACTAATTCCGGTGGTTCGCGAGCTCGTGATTGATTTGAGCCTTGGAGTGTGTCTGGCTCCGGTGGTGGCGCGGACATGATGCCGCAAGTGGCGAGGCCATGAAGTCTGCGAGGGCGAAGGCACCTGGATTCTTTAGGTTTGCCCTGAGTTTGTTGACACTGTTGTCGTCCGGGGCATTTGGGAGCTCATGTAAATTTCTGTCAGCTTCATCTAATTAAGGGAATGAAGGACCCATCAAAGCCTCTTTCCGCTCGGCACCATCCAGAGGGCGCGATGACGCGGGAGTCGTTACTTCCTGGCCATCGCTAATGTTTTCACAGGGGCATCATGATGTCACTACACTGAGTATCTGGGTAGCAGGCACCCAATGCAAAACCAAGGGATTTCTCCCAGTTCATAATCCGGATTGGATTCTCGCCAGCTTGCGCGCACACCATATCTGGGCGAATGTGTACATCAACCTTGGACGGTCTCCAATGATGAGCTCAGAACGTGGTATTTGAGCTGGAAGGAGGCATTGTTCGCAAAAATGATGCTCTTTCTCGAGTTGCACATATAGTTTTGCTTTTATCACTGTAGACAATCGCTTCAGCAGGTATTCGTGAAATGTATGCACTGCTGTGTACTTAGGTAGGTTGAAGGAGGTGTCGTTGAAGGCCCCAGGTAGGGGCAGGGATCTAGGGTTCTGACGCTCGACAGGGATTATCCCAACACTTCGGGATTGTCACTTTTAACCAGGGGCTTGCCGTGCAAAGTAAGGGCTGGGCCTCCCCTGCACCCCTGGAAGATGCAGCGGAGTGCAGGTCCGTCAGCAGTGCCGGGAAGGGCAACTTGGCTGCTGGGCCCTGGAGGAGCCGTGGTCGCCCAAAGTCAACAACGCTTTTCCGTGCCCTATATTCCGCCTTGTCCATGTTAAACACCAACGAGCAGTCACGACAAGTTCGCTGCGACGCCGACAACGGTGACGGCTACGATTGACACTTGGTAGACGACTGCGAACCCACCCCTACGACTGGCTTGCTTCTACTAGGGACGAAGCACTCGAAACTGTTCGCACGGGCTCGTTGGCCCCTGACAACCGCTAGCGAGGAACCAAAACACCTGCTTCTTGCACTTTGACCCAACTCGACACCTTCTCCGCGTTCTGTCTGGTTGGGAAATCCATGGGCACTGTTCGCGGAGGATGCGCCACATACTGGACTGAGTGATATTCTCGGAGACACGTCTCGCGACCCACGATACCGTGTGCAAGGAGGAAGCCTGTCTGCAAGGCCCGACGACCGAGTCGCTCGAGTCGAACCACACCCCGACAACTTCTGTACCATGGACGAGGACGACACCAACGATACAGCTGCTCTTGTTGCAGCTAAGCCATTGCCCTCCTCAGCCTCGGCCACTACTCTGGGCAGCACCGCGTCAGGTCACGATGAAGCGGAAGACGACTACGAGATGGAATTCGATCTAGACCAAGAAAAGCCTGACCCTTCGCGTCCGACCACCTCCTACCGAGTCTCACACAATGGAGACGACGAGCCACAGCACGGCCACGCTGACGATGACGAGCATGATGCTCCAACTCCCACAAGAGAGACGCGTGCGGAGCAGTCCAACGCAATGAGGGCCGACCACATCCCGGACCTTGGTCCTCCAAGATCTTCAACACAGGAACAAGAAGCACAAGCAGTATCGAGGGATCAAGGCCTCAGCCCTGGAGAAGCTACTTTTAACGATCAGTCAAGCGTGCTGCCTACTCGCAAAGACCCCAACGACTCGTTTATTGGACGCGTGCTACGGAGGAACCTGCAGGACATTGACTCTAGCTTCACCACTCCTCTATCCCCCCTACCGACTGTGAACGGGCTCGGTCTCGACGACACCTTTGTCTTTGACTCACCTTCCAAACCTCCAAAATCAGCCCCTTCCTCTGCGGCTAGGCCCTCCGCCTCTACTTCCCAACCGTCCGAAGCCGTTGACCGATCCTCGCCTGCCAATGCCGACCAAACCAAAAACCACCCAGGGCCGAAACAAGGATTGCACGCAGAACCCCAAACCCTCCAGACACTCGGTGAGACCTCTGCCCTCGAGGCCTTCTCGTCGTCTCCTACTGGAGCGATAACCGCCCGCACCGTTTCGAGAGCCCGGTCGAGAGCAAGCAACGCTAAGGACCAGCCAGCTCACGACGACGATCATCACACGAACGATGACGACATTATGCATCGCCCCAACATACCGCAAGACGACTCTTTTCTCTACGGCGACAGCGTATCTGGGGCTTCCGCGAATTCTTCCTATCGAAATTCCGGAAATTCGGAGAAAAACATCCCCAAGATCAGCGTGGACGCAGGGAGCACACCAGGCAATGCGCTTAAGGGCGGAAGCCGGCCCAAGTACCTGCGCAGTCGCATTGGAAGCCATCGGTCTTCCGATTCCTCCTACGGCGCCGACGACGCCGAGAGCTACGCCACTGTCGGTACCGCAGGTCTACTTGCCGACTATGGTCTTCCGTCTGCACATACAAGGCCGGCGTTGAATATGTCGCGAAATAGCAGCATGAGCAACATTCTCACACGGCAAATCAGCATGGGCAGCATGGCGTCCGACTTTCGTGAGGAGTCAACTGGCCGTATCGGTTTGGAGCCATTGACCGAGGACGAGGCCTTTACTACCGGTGACCAGCTTAAGACGCCCGTCGCCCCAAAACAATCTCTCGCTGAGCCAACCGACACTGTCATTGCCCGACACGTTAGAAACGTCCAGGTACCTGAATCACTGGCCCGGGAATACAGAAGCAAAAGTGGTCTTGTCACACCGATGCGTAAGCTGTCTGAGGTCACCCTGGGCGCAAGTGCCAGCACCACTCGTACCGGCCGGAACCTCACCCTCAAAGAGCAGAGCAGCACCATAGAACGACTCTCCAAGGAAAACTTCGACTTGAAGCTCAAGGTCATGTTTTTGAGCGACCGCCTTGACAAGCTTTCCGAAGAGGGAATTAAGGAGATGATCTCGGAAAACGTCGAGCTCAAAACTAGCCTTGCTGTTTTGCAGCGTGATAACAAGGTCCTGCGCCGTCGCGCCAAAGATCTGGAGAAGCGGCTCAAGGATGAGGACGAGCGGCCGGGAACAGCCCGAAGCGGCGCATCGTCAACGGCCCCGACCGCCGAGGAATACGAGCAGCATGCCGCGAACGAAGAGGAGTTAATTTACCTGCGTGAACGCGTCGATGAGTTCGTCACGGAAATCGAGCGACTGAAACAGGAGAGCTTGAACAAGGAGGCAGAGAAAAGGCGCATGGCCGAGGTTGTCAAATCCTTGCAGACAATTAATGAGAGTCGTATGGGTGAATCTTTAGGCCAGGATGACGAGACTGAAGTGTGGCGGGAACTTTACCAACAGGAAAGTGGACGTCGCGAACAGGCGGAAGAGGAGAACCAAAGGGTCGGAGACGAGAACAAGCGGCTGCGCGACGAGATTTTCCGCCTCAAGCAGGACATGAACAATGGCACAGTGCACTCTGGCACTAACTCTTCCGGCCAACCTTCCGGTCTGCATCACACTACCAACATCTACAACATTACGCGGAAACCCCGGACCGAGTCTCCTACTCGTTCCAAGTCCACAATGTCCGAAGCTGAGACCATGACCGGTGGTGCAATGAGCGTCAGCGTGACCCTCGTTGAAGAACTTCGTCGGGAGAGCGAACAGCTCAGGCATGAGAATAACGAGCTGAGACGCGAAGTCGGCGCACAGACTTCGATGCTCACTTCTAGGAACCGGGAGAAGGAGCGGTTATACCAAGAAATCGAGGACTTGAAAATGGCTCAACGCCGCAGTGGCACAAGCGGCTCTACCCTTGACAGCATCCTTGAGCGGTCCGCATCTCGCGCTGGTGTCCACGATCGACCCATGTCTCGTGGAAGCCAAGTCACGCACACAGCGACGATGGAGGATCCAGAACGAGAAGAGCTGGAGAACAAAATGGCTGAGCTTCGCGACAAACTCAATGCGGCCAAGATGCAGAACCAGGATTTGCAGCAGGAGCTCAACGAGTACATGCAAGAGTATGAAGCCGAACGGGACGCCCGCAAGCAGACCGAAACTGCCGCGCTGCAACTGCAGGAAGACCTTGAGGCTACACAGAATGACCTGATGGCATTGCAGCAAGAGCGGGATGAGCTGCTACAGGAGAACTCGGGCATGGACGAAGAATTCAACAACTTGCGAGTAGAGGCGCAGGATGAGATCGACCAACTGGAGGCTGAGGCTGAACAGAGAGATGCTGAAATCGCACGGCTGAACCAGGAGCTGGCCGAGCGAAGTGAGAATCAAGAGGCTTTGCAGGAAGAAATGCGCAGGTTGAGCGACGACATGATTCGGTTCGAGGATACCCAAGAGACCCAGCTGAAACGGATCAAGGAGCTAGAGGATGAGCTCACTCAAGCCAATGGAGAACTCGAGGATCTGGAGTCGAAGCTCCTGGCGGCGAACGAAAAGGTGGAACGACTCGGCATACAGCAAGAATCCAATCAGGGCGAAATTGCGTTCTTGCGAGAAGAGCAAGAAGGTGACAAGCTTAAGATTGGTGATCTTGTTGGCCAAGTTGCACAGCTCGAGGTGGTCATTCGCGAGGAGAAGGACAAGACTAAGGAGCTTGAAACGCAAATCCAAAACGAGAGACAGCAACACGAGATTGTGGCCAACCAAGAGAAGGAGGATGTTCAGCAAGTTGTCAACCAGCTCAACAGGGAGATGGGCATCGCCAGGGAAGAGGCTAGGAGATTGCGCAAGAGTCTTTCTAAGCAAGAAATTGAAGCGGCCGACTGGAAGCAACGCCTGCTTGAGCTGGAGAACAACCTTGGGGAGGCTCTGGGTGATCTCAACGGCACACGAACGACCTTCCTCCGGGATATTTCCAAATTGCAGCAAGATCTGGAGCATACATGCCGCGAACTGGACTCGACTCGCACGTCTCTCAACGAAAAGGAGCACCTGCTGAAACAACGCGATGATCTTCTGGAGACCTCTGCTCTTGAAGTTCGCCGCCTGGCAGAAATGTTTGACAAGGAGAAGCAGCTGCACCGTGCCACCAAGCACCAGCTAGAAACACAGCAGAAGACGCAGCAGCATATCCATGGAAACATGTCTAGCGCTGAGTTCAGAATCAAGGAGCTGGAGACGTCCAAGGAAAAGGATAAGAGAGCACTTGCGAAGCTGGAAGCGACATTCAAGGAGCAACTGAACGAGCGGAACAGCTTACTTCTTGTGCTCTGGACCCGACTGTCAAGCATTTGTGGCACCGACTGGGCTCACGACAACAGTCTTATCAACGGCCGTGCGCTGCCGTCCTTGGAATCTGTGGCAACCATGCTGCCAGGCTTCAGCAAGAACCTCATCGCGGCCGTCAAGACCATCGAGACCATTGTCAGCAAATTCCAGGATCGCGTCAAGAGTGTCGAGCGCGAGCTATGGAAGGAGTACCAGCACCTCGACGAGAGCCTGGACAAGCGCATGAAGAAACTCGATAAGCTCGAGTCAGTTGTGCGGAATGGCGTAGCCACTGGTTCCCTCGGTGGCGGAAACAGCGTCGTCCTGCAGAACACTATCGACGAGATGCGCGCGCGTATGATCAAGTTGGAGGATGCCTACCGCCAGCTCAAGGTCGAGAACGCCACACTGCGCACCGCTAACGAGGTCCGTGCCCGCGAATCGTCTCGTGCTGGGGACAGAATCCACAGTCTCGACGATAACGGAAGTCCCAGCCCCGCGATTCCGATGGGCCCGTCTAAAATTGGGGAGCGCGGCAGCCGACAGAGCAGTAGGACGTACGCAGGGGCGCCCGCCCTTTCCATGTCCTCGTCCTCGTCATCTATCCGGCGCGATTCGAACCGTCCACCTACGCTTTCCCGTGCGCGTACGGAACTGGACCATGAACCGAACCGGCCGTCAACAATGTTCCGGGCGCACACGGAAGTCGAGCCTGATCGAAAACGGCTATCGACTGTGTCTAGAGGCCGGGCTGACAACGAGAACGATGCCGCGGTATTCGACCAGAATCCGCACCCTCGTGACTACGACGGAGCACCTCCCTCGGCGGCTCTGGGACCCGCGGCGACCCTCAGCCCAGGTGCACCGGCAGACTCAGACATCAAGTGGATGCATCGGCTGAAAGACCTCGAAGGCAAACTTAAGGCAGAGCGCGAGGGGCGGATGCTCGACCGGTCGGAGGCGAGTCGGCGGCTGTTGGACCTGGAGGAGGTGGCGCGTGAGGCGCAGGTTAGGGAAGCCAAGCGCGAGAAGCATCGCAAGCTGCAGCAGGCTGTGGGTCTGGGCGGCAGGAATAAGAGTCCAGGTGGGCTGTCGCGGGCCGGGTCGGCGGGTGGGACGGGGAAGAGCTGAGGAGGCTCTTTGCGCGTCTCGGCGCCGGCGTCGGCGGCGGTATCAGTGAGTGTTGGCAGCGGCCTGAAAGCGCAGGGCCAGGGACAGGTCGATGGTGTCGAGGACGCTGCGGGTGTTGTCAGCAGCAGCAGCAGTAGCCCTGTGTTCGCCTCGACTTCGTCGCGCTCCGCGTCGTTGAGGAAGAAGATTGTTTCGTTTGTGTTTGATAAAACTCGGAAGCATGGGCGTTTTATGCCGGGAGGGCATGGGGGCATTCGGTTGCGAAGGAGTGTGGAGCGGTCGACTGTATGATACCTTTTATCTAACCTGACGCTATTATTGTATCTTTCTAATGTCTTCCGGTGCTGGCGTGTTTTGCGGGATGTGGGATGGGGGTGATGGCGGTGGTGGTGGTGGGCGGTCCGCAGTGTGCCGTATAGAATCCTCGGAACTTGTATAAATACGACGCACCTTGTGCAAGAATTCATTTCCCACCCGCCAACCCTTCCAACCAAGCCCAGCCTAGCCCAGCCCAGCCTTGTGCCTCCGAGCAGTACCACAACAAATAGACAGGCTCCCAAGATTCGCGAAGACATTTCCTCGTTTTTCTGGCTGTGAGTAACTTCCCAATCTCGGATTCATCATGTCGCGATGGCTTGCATTCTTACATCCCAAGTCCCTGCATGCACCACCCATGGACACTTAAGGCACTCTGATTGCAACGGCCCACCCACTACAGCCGAAATTCAACTCCCACCACGGCAAAATTGCCGGTGTTTGAAATTCCAAGGTTGTTCAGTGCACACCAGCAGTGGAGTTGCTGAGAAAGGAGGGCGGGAATATTCTCCGAAATAACGACATTTGATGCTGGGAGAATGTGTAGAAATAGCTCGGCGCCTCTCTCCCGTCCATCATCTGCTTTCTTCTGCTTGCTACCGGTATTCCACACTCTTTCGCCCACGACGTCGATCTCCATGATTCTACTCGAGTCTCAACAGGCAGTCCGTCCTCACTACCGGATCAGATAAAAGCTTCAACACAGCAAGCTGCCGCCGCGACCTTGACAACAACCCTTCGAGCAGTCGGCGTTGGAAACCTGACAATCCAACAAAGAAGACAAAAAAAGAACTGTTTCGCCCAATTTTAGTCGCGAGCTCCAGCAAGCTCTTCGCCTCATGGTACGCGAAACCACTCCCACCCATCCCCTTTCAAGTCTCTCTCTTCTCCCTCTCTCTCTCCCTCTCTCTCTTTCTCCCCTTAAACTCGCCTAACACGCGCCTCAAAAACAGAAGATCAGCAAGCCCCGCGGGATGAAGTCGCACTCCATCTTCCTGGCCATCGCCGGGCTCGCCATCGCGTCGCCGGTGTACAACGCCGCGGCTGGTGCGAGGGGTGCTGCGACCGCGGGCCCGAGGAGCAAGAGCCGCAGCGCCGGCGGCAGCAGAGCGGTGGAGGAGGAGAGAGGAGTCAGAGAGCAGCAGCATGTGCTAAGTGTTGGCTCCGGGGTGTTGATTGAGGGGTTGGAGGGGCCGGGGGAGGAGGACAAGATTTGAGAGGGGGCCGGGAGTGATTTTGAGTTTGCTTTTTGGGAGGTTGCTGCTGCTGCTGCTGCTGAGAAGGTGCATCGTTGAAGGTGGCTGAGAGATGGGATGGGCCGCGAGAAGCGCATGGTTGCGAGCAGCGCTTCTGGCAACCTGAATGGTGTGGATCTCCCTTTGGTGTGCGCATGAGCTGCGCGAGACTTCTCAAGCTGAGACTGGGTTTCCTTTGTGTTCTGCAAGCGGGTGTTGGTGGTCGGGAAAAAACAAGGCTTTTCAACGTCGGTGGACATGGCGTCTCTTGTGTAATTTCTAATTCAAAAAGTGATACCCCCTTTCCAACCTTGAGGATTACTATCCGCAGTTCACGGTGACTTCGACTCGAGCCGTGTTATTTCTTTCCTGGGGTATGCTTTCAGCAACCACTGCTTTGGACTATCGAAGGATCTTTGGCCGCGTATCATGATCAGTGCTTAACAAGAGAAGCGCAAGCTCTGAGAACGTTCATGTCCTGTCTTCGGGTCTGAATCTTGTCTTGCCGCCGGAAGCCAATAACACCCACAAAGTTTCACAACCGTGCCGTGGACGACGAGAAAGCTGGCTTCCTCCTGAGTCATATCTTCTCGCTCGAAACGCTAGTAATTCTGGGACGCAAAATCTTATTTTGTGGCCACACAGCGTGGATGGACCCAGAGTACACAGTATATGGGGAAACGGTCTTCGAGGGCGTGCGCTTCCGATGCAGATGCTGTCGGTCTACCTAGGTACATAATTGCCCTTATCGTGTCAGCGCTTCAACCTTGGAACCATTCAGTCCACATTCAGCATGTAGAATGGTTCAGGAAAGACTCGTGTGGCAGGGAGTCGTTCGGCACGAACTTTGAAGACGGCCATGAATGAGTGATTCGGCGGCCGTAGACTCAATTGAAACGGCTCCGGGCAGCAGGACACCACTGAGCCTCATATCAAGTCCTGGGCAGGGGAAACGATATCTAGATTGCGAAACGCCAAGGCTATTTATCAGCAATACCTATCATCTTATTATTCCTTTGGCTGTTTCTTGCACATGTGTTTGTGCTGTTGCTGAGGCGCGGCGGCAAATTCGACCGGCCCCGTGCACGGTGGATGAGTCTGAAATTCTCCCGGTACCCTTGGAGTCTTCTGAGCTATCAGGACTCGTATCGCATCCAGTCAGCGTTCGACCAAAGCCATTGCACTTTAGTGGAATTCCAATAGTCAGTCACCTGCGAAGACTTTTGCGCAAAGTGTGCGAGAGAACCATCATCCAGAGTGCAGTGTCTTCGCGCCGTTGATAGCCCCCTAATGCTGCACATTAGACTAATCTGAAGTAGGGCATATTATTTACCGGAAGGTAGGGAGGCGTTGCGGTCGCGTCAGCACTACTGTACTTCAGTGACCGGCTTACCCTACGCTGCGGAACTTTGGTTTGCGGCTGGTGGGCTGCTCTGAGATTGCTTATTAGATGCCAGCAATTTCGTCGCAGTGCTTGGCGGACTTCAGCGTGGCCGCAGGACTCTCGGGCAGCACACTGAGCAACGCCAAACATCGCGACAGGATGAAGACGTGAAGACTTGGAAGAAAGGTTGGGACACAACCGAGGACATGATACCGTACTTACTGTGCTATAAATACGGAGAATTTCTATGTATGGAACATACCGTAGTGGAGTCGATACTATATAGGGCTGTGGTGGGACGTGCACTTTCGTTCGGCTGCCACCGCACGAGGCCTGTTCCTGATCCTGAACCGTTTAATTTCCCCTTTTGGTATGAGGTTGCAGCAAAAGTGGAGATGCCGATGCTTGACCCATGCTTGACCTGCAGGAACTGAAATGAGATGCCATCGACAAGTTTAGACCACGGCCTGGCCCCGGCTCCAACGTGGTTGCATGGGAACTGGGGACGATGAACATGAATAATGAATAAAACGCACACTGCCACGCGATAAACTGATTCTCACCATCTTCTTTTCCCTCTCCATCCACCGGGTCCCTCACTCTCAGTCACTCTTTACAGCCAAGGTCCCTACCACGGGCCACCACACTCCTTTACCCAACCCTGGGTTTTATTCAATATTGCCTGTTCTTCTCATTTATTCCCACTTAATTCCATCATCACGATGCACGTCCTCCAGTTCCTCGCTCTTGGCGCCCAGCTCGCAGCCGCTATCTCCTTCACCGACCCGGCCGCGAACGCGACCCTCACCCGGGGTGCCACTTTCGACCTGACATGGTCCTCCGTGAATACGGACCCGACGACCTTCAGCGTCTTCCTCGTCAACTTCGTCAACTGGCCGCCGTACTACGAGGCGCTGGACCTCGACCTTGACACCACCACCGGCGTGGCTTCCGTGCGCATCCCATGTAATGTGGATGCTTCGTCTGGATACCAATTGTGAGTTTAACCCGCTCCCCTTCCGCTCTCTTCACCCAGCCGAGATATCAAGATCATCAAGACACTGACGTCCATCTCCAGCAACGCCATCAACGGCACAAACGTCTACATCATCTACGCCCAGACCCCCGTCTTCTCCATCACCGGCGACAGCTGCACCGACCCGGCGCCCACCACCGCCCCGGCGCCCACCTGCGCAGCTCCGTCCACGGTGACCGTCACGGTGCGTGGCTCTCACTCTCCCACCTCGGGTGTCCCCTCTTCCATCATCAGCACCTACCCGGACGTGAAGCTGGCGGCGGTCTGGGGGACCAACTCCTCCACGATCACTGCTGCTACTGCTGCTCCCGTCGCCACCGCGCCCATCAACGGCGTCTACCCCTCGACCATCGGGTGGAACGGAGCGTACACCAACCCCGTCGTGCTAAACAACGTCCCTCGCGCAGGTGGAGCTGTAGAGACGGCGACGTCTGCTACCACGACGTTCATGACCGTCCCGACTTCGTACCCGACTGCCCCTGTGCCGGTGAAGGCTGCGACTGCGGCGAAGGGCTGCTCGAAGCAGAAGAAGAGGCAGAGCAGGATGAAGAGGCACTCGGACGGTAGCAACGCGGCCCACGTGCGCAAGGCCCAGATGCTGCCCCCGAGGGTGTAATTTATTGTTGTTGAGTGGTGAGGGTGGCCTATGAAATGTGAAGATGAGATTTGAAATGGATGGCCCAGTCTGCTCTGAGACTTGTGCTGCAATCCGCCTCAGTGCGCGCTGGTTCTACCTAGGTGTTGTGTGCCTCCGAACTGGGAAAGCGGTCTCATGACGCTGTGACTGGCCTTTGCATATCCACGTCAGATATCCTAGACGCACTCCAAGCACTTCATCCACCCTGCCTCCCGGATCTGTGCCCTGTGACCTATCTCTGCCGAAACTACCACGGGTGTCCAGGTGCTTCGTGTTGGGACCAAAGCGGGTTCTATAGGCTGCATTACAACACCATCAACGACCATAGTCATACAAAAGCTCACGCCGGGCTTGGGAAAGCTATGTGGCTCGGTCAGTCCAGATATCACGCTATGCAGACCAGCTCCCATCTCGAAGAGAATAATGCAAACCGGAGGCCTCTCCTACGGAGCCAACAAGTCAACAAGCTGCTGTAGATTCCTCTGAACAGTATCCTGGACCTCCCTATGTTGTGCAACAAGACCTGGAAACTGTCACAGTGCGGAACCTCGTGTCCAAACAGGCTATTTGGTATTGGGGAACCGGGTCAACACTGCTGTGCCTGATTTGTACTATACTTGCTTTTGGCCCAGATGTCCCTCTGCACCTTATCCTGCTCTCTATTGTAGTATCCTACGCCTTGCGCATTCAGCAACTTCGCAACACCACTGGCTTGCATGTGGGCAAATACCGCTCGATTGGCTGCCAGTGATACTTTACCCGCCGAGGCCCAGGAAGATATCACGCAAAATCTTACGGAGCAACGCTGACGTTTACCCATCACCATGTGTACTGATAGACTGCTGGCAGCCGGAGGTTCCAGTGTTGTTGTCTCGCATGTTCATATAAACAAACTTCCTTGTCCTGGTCACAGCGGCGCCTGCGGCAGGTCGAAGTTTGACCAGCGACATGGCGTTCGTTCCTCCGTTTTTCAGCGTTGGTGGCCTTTTAAATATAGGAATGGGGCACTTACTATGTGGTTTTGCAGAGCAACCGCACATTATCGACGGACCGACAGTTACCACTTGACACGCGGTGTTTCTGGGTGCAGAGGAGAGTGTCGTCGGCCTGTAACTTAAGTGCTTACATAAGATCACATCCTTACCGGGCCCAGCTATGTATTCGGTAATCACTTGCATGTCAGCAGGCAGGGGGCACTTCTACCCCGCCTGATATCGAGGGCTAGCATCTGATGTATACCTGCTCAGCTGCCATCACCAAACATGCTGCCCTACTACCGCAAACATTTCATCCCTCTTGAGTCAAACCCTGACGTGTTCAACCAGCTACTTCGTTTGCTTGGGACGTCAGATGATCTGCACTTTCATGATGTTGTATCATTAGAGCCTGACCAGCTTGTCGAGCCGGCCGTTGCCCTAATCTTGGTCTTTCCCACGACGGAAAGATACGAGCAGCATGTCGCCAGTGAAGACTCTCACCTTGAAACAGCCCAGGGCGGAGATGTTATTTGGTTTCAGCAAACCATCAACAATGCATGCGGTCTCTACGCTATCCTCCACGCTTTATGTAACGGGAGCGCAAAAGTGTTGCACAGTAAGTGTATTATACTTTTGGCCTTAATCATTCCTCCCAAAACAACGAAAGCTTCAGCTCTTTTGTCTGTCTACGGGCGGGATGGGGCGACAGTTGACTGTATGTGTTTTGTCAATCACTTCTAGCTAACTCATTTCAGAGCAGGGCTCTCTGATATCTCGTCTCTTGGCGACGTGTATCTCCTCCACATCGAACGAACGATCCCTGCTCCTGGAGGAAAACGAAGAACTGGAGGATGCTTATATGCAAGTGGCTCGCCAGGGCGCCTCACAAGTCCCAGACAATGCTGAGGCAGAGGTTGACTATCACTACGTATGCTTTACAACATCTCATGCGAATATGCATCTATACGAATTGGATGGCGACCGGAAGGGGCCCAGGGATACCGGTCTTGTTATGAGAAGTAGTAATGTTCTTACCGAAGAAGGCCTGGGCCTTATTCGGGACTACATCGCACGAGAAGATCAAAATCACAACTTCGGTCTCTTAGCTTTACGTTACGATAAATCAGATACATGAGAACAGGATTTCTGTCCCTACAAAGCATACAAATAATGAAGAAAGTCTGCGTCTGCCACAGCAAGGTCCACAGCGGACTCGCCTTGGTGCGTGAGTGCCGCCCTATTCAAGTGTTCGCTTTCGAAGAGAAGTTTGGTCATGTGATAGGAATGCCATGACGCAGAGATGTGCAAAGCCGTCCAAAAGCCGTCCAACCCTCGAAATCGGCTGCATTAATATCAGCCCCAGCAGCGAGCAGAGTCTGCACGACGCTCCAGTAATTCGCCTGACGTATCCCGCAGGCCGGTCCAGCTAGGGCCAGATGTAGTATAGGCAATGCCGTTCGTTGAGACACAAACATCCATGGCCTAGTATTCACATCAGCACAGTGACGGACCAAATTCTCGACTTCATTGTCCAGCCCGCCGTGTTCAACCGCCCAATGTAGAGTGCTTCAGCCAAGTGCGTCTGGTGCTGCAATCAAAGCTGGTGGCTGATCTGGGTCGACACCATCCAAATATGCGTCCACCGTCTGGTCACGACGAGGACTAAGTAGCACGATGCAGCTCCGTTAAGGTCCGTGCTTCAATATATTCGGTCCACATGTCGTTGGGCTGTCTTTGGAAGATCCTGGAAACTATGCGTTGAAAATGGCTATATATAAATAGCAGGGATAACTAGGCTATTGTAGTCCCGTAAGATATTCTAGCCTCTACATTGTCTTCGAGCTCCTTGTTCACTCTCCTCCAGTCCGGTTGCGTTTGGAAATCGCCTAAGCCCCGCTTTTTATACAAGATACCGGCTTACCAGGTATCCCAGAATTGGAACACTTCAAACATTGCAGGTGGACGTGCCTCCAAATGTTTGCAAGCACATGTTGTATGGTAGTCCAGGATGAACTAGGGTGTTAGGTGAGAAAAAAAGGAAATGTAGGCAAGGCCGAGCAACAGCAATAAATATGTTACTGGAATTCAGCTTGAACACTTCGAACTCAAAAGCACTCATTCAACAAGCGTCAATCTTGCGGCGAGGTCCGAACCTCAGCCATATTGTCCCCAATTTTCAGCGTCCCTTGCTCCCTTATGGTGGTATCACCCAGCGCTCTATCGCCAGCCTCGCAAACAGACATCTACCCGCATCTCTATATCTCCGGGTAACGAATCCACAGCCCTCCCCATAGCCGTCTTAAACGGCGATGCTAATCAGATGCAGGCGCTTATCAATATTGAGATAGGTCTGTCGGAGCAGTACCACTGGGTTCTAGATCACGCCTATCTACAGAGCCTGGAAATAGTACAAGCACTCTGAGCTTATCCTAAGGTCAGCTCCAATGCCGACAACCCCAACGACAATGGGGATTCTATCCTGCATTTTATGCTTCATACTCCGGCCTTTCGATTCGAGAACAGCAAGTCCCAGATTGTGGAGTTCCTTTGCAGTCACGGCGGAGATCCCCTGGAGCTGGACCGACTGTCCGAGACCTTGCTGGGCCAGGATGTTCGCGAAGGGGAGGTACAAGTGTTGTGGGTGACTGCCTTGCATACTGTCAAAATGAATCTGTTGGGGAGCCAAGGGAGTGGTTAGCCGAGGAGAAAGAAGCGCCACAGTGGGAGGGTAAGTGGCAGGATGGGAGGGGGAAAATGAGCGAGGACAGGTACGGACGAGACTTACAGTGCAACCTAATGTTTCCCCATGCCATTGTGCCAGTGCGACTAAGACAGCCACAAGTAGGTTGCCGGCGGCTCACAACAAATACCAGTAAAGCTCTCAAACGGTGCTAGCTATGGAAATTGATACAAGACCGCCGAAGCACCGAACAGCCATACCTGTAGCTCATCAAAAGCGTTCAGGTCGTTCTCTTCCGTTGCAGTCGTTACGTTCGGGTCGTGCCAACCGTAGGTTCTCTTCGTATTATGGAGAGACTCCCCTCGGCGTCGACAGCTGTCGAAGTCAATGAGGACAAGCGTGCCATCATCTTCGAGCATAATATTAGCGGGTGTGATATCGTTGTGAACAATCTCCAAAGAGTGCAAGTGCTTGATGGCCCCCAGTAATTTATCAGTGGCCTGTTTGAGTGTGTCGTCGACTGATAGGCGGCGATCTTCACTGTCAAGGAACATTTTCTTGTTTAGACCCCGAGGATTGACCTTTTCGAGTAGGGTTTTCTGGTGTTTTTGGAAGCATAGCCCAGACACACGGCCCCGATGTTCCGCACAGCCAAAATAGGGGCTTATATTTGGGTGAGGATGGAGCTTCAGCAGCTCGCAAGTCTCCACTTCTCGAGCGATCAGGCCTTCCAGATCGGGACTTTCATGGAACGCATGGATGTTTGGTGTCTTGATGTAGTGATGTGGCTCTGGTGCTGTAACCGTCCAACAATCCTTGACTAGTGGACCGCGGTCTTCGGTATTGATCTGTTTGACGATGCGTAGTTGCGAGGCGGTCGCTGGTAGGTTCCACCGATCATCCCATTCAGCGAGGTAGACGACACCGTCCATCCGGATAATTCCCTTGACACAACGGAAAGATAGCTTGTTGTCGATAAGTTTGAAAGCCTCATTGTGCTCAATGATTTCCATAATGGTAATGCGGTATAGATGGTAACGGGGTGGAGATGGTGGTAATGTGGTGGAAGTGATTATGCGGTGGAGGCATGATGTGCTAAGAAATTTATACCCGGCAGGCTGGGTGGGGCTGGACAGCTCTCAAAATTTCTGCCGCGGCTGGGACGGATAGCTATTTGTACTGTATATAAGAATAGACGCATATAACACTATTGCACAAAATGGGTCAAAACCCCGCCAGTATCATCGGTAATCTTAATTAAGAACAGGGCAGCTGTGCTTAAAGTTATAATAAACCCTTGGATTCCAATTTAACTTTTTCGCAAACTTATGATTATTGCGAATATTATATTATAAGAAGTTATTACGAAAAAAAAGCGTTAACGGCGGTAATTAAAGGAATTATTTATTATTTTATACTTAACAAAATAATCATTAAAATAAATACAGATCTATATTGAATCTAAATCGGTCTGCATTATAGAACTATAGCGATTAGCGAGATTTATAACGAAGATAGCAATTTTTAATCGATATATATTAAGCCGGATAATAACGGAGTTTAATAAAAAAGTTAATAAAAGAGATTATGATAAAAATCATAGCAATATACTCTATATTACAGGAAAAACTATATAAAGTAATATAGTTTAAAAAATGTTCTATTTAAGTATATAATTTATTTTCGAATTCTTTTCCTAATGCTTTTTTCTAGTTTATAATAAAAGTTCCGTTGAAATCGAATGTGATAAGAGTGTCACGGGTCAGAAGGTGAAATACCAGAAAGACCGTTTATTGTATAAAGACGAACGACGAAGAAGGAAAAGGTAACTGTGCAAGAAGCCACGGAAGCCACGGGCTAAGTACAGAAGTCTGGCTTAGTTAGACTAGACACAATTGGGCTTGAGACTCATCACAAAGAGGTTCGTTATTTTGAAGATTTATAAAGCCTTTTTATGCAAAGAAAACTAATTTAGAAAAAATGTAAAATACCGTCAAAGATTATATTGATATTAAAAGGAAAAAAATTAAAATATTTTTATTATAATCTAAAAAGTCGTGAAAAGTAAGATTTATTTATAATCTCTATTTTTTTCTATATTCACGGCTTATATAAAAATGTTACGGCAAAGATCGGCTAGTTTTATCTATATTTTAACGAGCTTAATTTAAATAGCATATTTAAACGAAAGATTCCGTTATTATAGCCGCCGCTAGTGCGGGAAATAGTTTAAGAAAGAGATTCGGCGATTGAATATCTAGAATAATACCGTTATTGTGGGAATTGTGTATGAGCCCAGCCGGGCTGGCATAGGTTCACACCTTCTTAGTTAGCTTTGCCCAATCGGGCAAGTCTAGGTAGCAGTGGGCCTAGCGAATGCGCTGGCCTTGCAATTGGCTGTAACGCCGATGCTAGTCCCAATCGGGATTAGCGCCCTCCGAGGCCGCACTTAGACTTAATTGACGGCAGCCCTACGGCTGCCATTTACTCGTCTCTCTTTATAAACCAACAATAAAATCGACTTATAACCCAACGTATACATTATTATATCCTACCGGTGATATAACCTACCGATATTAATCAATTTCAATACAATTGAAACAAACGGTAAAAAAAGATAGGCTTAATCCAAACTCTTTCAATACGGCCTTATGATTTTTCGTACGCCCCTATATTAAGAGAATTAACGACTGATTATATTAAGAACGAAGAATACCTCTATTCTACAATATTCCGTAATATTTTTCCCAAACTTCTTTTCTTTAAACTACTCCTACATTACGCCTTTAGCTAAGAAAAAAGAAAAAGCTGCGTCCTTATTACAAATAAATCTATTTTCGCGACAACTACTTCTTTATTATATATTTAGCTAAACGAACGATTGAAGGCCTTCTACGAACTCTTCGCTGAGTTCGTAATTCCGACAACCCTCTATAAATACTCCGTCTCGACTTATCCTCCTCGAGATATAAGAAAACAGCTTCAAACATATCAAAAATCGAATCACGCATCTAAAAAACACCTATATATAAACTCTAGCCCCTACGCGTTAAGTATCACCTTTACACTTTATTCCCCACCCAATTTTGCTATTTGCCTTATCTATTTTACGTTTTGAAGAAAAAAGAGTATGAATCAAAAACGCGCTATAGACCCGACCCAAACATACCAATTACAGTTAAATACGCTAAATGAATAAAGTATAACGGAAAACGAATTGCTAAATAGCGCATTACGGAATTAAAATTATATTTCAATATATTTATTCCATCTATTTATTAAATCTTATAATAAATATTAACCGGGCCTCCGTACCAAATACCTATCCTAAGGACATCACCAAAATGAGTAATAAAAAAAAATAGTCGTCCATAATGACGAGGCCCTCAACGAGCTAAAGCAATTGTTGGAGGGCTTCTTTAAAGAAATCCTCACGATCACAAACCTTATACTCAAACAACTCGATCCCTAATTCTAGGATATTAAAGAAATATCTGAAGACCTATCCCAAATCGAACTGAATATCTATATCGTATGCTAGATCAAAAACGCCCGCTATTACGATAGCATATTCTTCTATTTATTTATAGAAGACTTCAACAATTGGACGAAAACGAAGTTTAGCAAGGCGCACCACATATTCAAAAAAGCCATCCGCTTTATCCTATACCGCCAAAACATTTATAACGTTTTAAGCCGTAGCTGTACGGATGAAGCCCTTATATAATTGTTGGTATATGAAACCCCCTTACTGTAGCCCTTGATTAAACTCCGAAATACCGAATTCGAGATAAATAACAACGTCTAGTACGTCTAACAAACCTTATACGCGAAAATCAAGCTTTATAAACAGAAATACGGTCACCCGCTAGCTTTGGCTGAAATAAACGAATTTATTAACGTTAACGACCGCTCCTATATATATAATAATAACGGCTCGCGCCTAGGCGGTTCTGATAACGCCTTCCCGATTGATTTAAATCAAAGCCTTAAGATAACGGAGAAATCAATCTTCGTCACACCTACTAGCGGCAGGACCCATAAATTTATAATATCCGGCCTTCTTAACGCCTTAAACGGATCTGAAATTATATTTAAAAAAGCACCCGATAATGAAATCGCGAATATTATATCTAAGATTAGGAAGACGAAGCTCGAAAAGCTAATTAACGCTGGCGTGACCAATTGGGAATATAAACACGATCCCGATTAGGATAATAAGAAAAATAAGAAAACGATACAGCAAATATTCTTCGTCGAATCTTTTAACAATTCCGACGATTCCCTAATTATCAAAAAGCCCAAAAAAACATTCGTAAACCTATTCAATCCCGATTATGATCTATACGAAACCTTTCCGCTTCGAATATATTTAAATGAACGGATGAATATCTAATTAATCACGAACTTCGTCAAGATATTCGGCAACGATCATAAGTATAACGGCAAGCCGTACGATATCCTAGACGATAAGCTTTATATTTTCTTCGATATCTGCTATCATTTAAAGATCACCGAAGGATAATTCGCTACTATCTTCCCCCAAATGCTTACTAAAGCGGCGGAGCAATACTATATGCATAACACTATACAAAGAGATATATTTGCGGACATCTATATTAAGATCAAGATTCATTTTAATACAAATATCAATTACGAGCATTACTATACCGATTAGATAACTATAACGTTTGAAAAAATATATCGTAAAAACCCAAGCCTTAACTTTTACGAGGTGTTTAACAAAATACTGGATAAGCTTTAGCTATACTAACGAGCCTTCGGTAAAAATTTTTTAAGTAAGGCAAATCTTAAGCTTACGGTTGTCCGTATGTGCCGTGGCGTGATAGAATTGGAAGCTACGCTTCTTAAAAACTCCTCTACGCTTAAAGCCATATTTACAAACTTTAGAGCAATAATTAAAACATTTCTAACACGCCCAAGTGCTCGCTAATACCTAATTAAATATAGTAACTGCGGCTACGGCTATAGTCACGATCATAGCGACTCCGCTAACACTATATTTTTTAACCGGCGCTACAAAAGAAATAATATTTAATAGCGCTATAACTCCTTCGGAAATAAAAGCTTTAAGAATAACTTTAATGGCGGAAATAAGCAATTTAGCGGTAATAGTAATAATAAGCTATAATTAAAGCTAAATACGAATTGGAAAAAATGTTATTACGTTTATAGCAAAGAAAATTATTGGTTAGATCGGCACCCTTTATAAAAACATCGATAATCCCGTCGCCGTTATAACGTATATTACACTAAAATCGGAGCAAATAAAATTAACGCTAGATACGCCTCGTTCCTCGCGCAATACGAAAGCCTCTCTTACAACGAGCTTCCTATTGGCATATACGTATAGGAAAATAAAACTATTAAAAACGATCTATAATAATATTTCGCTTTGACGTACCTCTAAAACCAAACCTTCCTATATTCCGTCACGGCTATAAACCCCGTTATAGCCCTCTAAACGACTTCTGCATAACAATTCTAACTAACAAACCGTTACTTTCGCTTACGCTTTTAAAGCGTTATACCTAATACAAACGCTACGAAATGGTTAACTATAAGAGTTGAATAATACAAAGCGTTTATACGCGAATATCTTAACCTTAAACTAACGCTTAATAAATCATATACAAGTAAGGCCAAGATTAAGTTCGGTTTAGGCCAAATGATCATTTCTATAGGCGTTATTTCCGTTCCTACTCCATTTAGCGTGATAGAGTTTTACGTATTAATAACCAACACCCTTTTCCTATTCGCTTTTAAAGATATAGACCGCTTATATATCAAATTTAATAACTTAATAAACTAAATCGTCGGATCTACGGCCTTAATTCTTATAATCCGTAAATGGGGATACGCTTGGTTCTTCCTAAATAAAGAAAAGGCTATAACGGCCTTCTTCTCCGAGGATTAATTATATATTTTCTACCGCCGCTTTGGGCACCTAGAAATTATACGTTTTTTAAAAGTGCTTAAGAAAGCTGGCCACAAAGATATGCTATACGAAATCCTTAAAAAGATCTAAAAGCTATACCACTCGTGCCAAATACATGATCAAATACCCTATCGTTTTAAATTCACCATCAAGACGGATATAAATTTTAACGCCGAAATGCTGGTAGACGTCATATACCTAAATAACAGATCTGTTTTATATATTATTGACGAGGGCATAAGCTTTAACTAAGCCGGCTTTCTCCTATCCATAAACGCAAAAGCTATATAGGAGCTATTCTGCCGCCTATAGGCAAATACGTATTAAAGCCCGCTAAATAAGCTCGTTTATAACGTTGGCATAAATTTCGTAGCTAAAGAGTTTTAATCCGAGGCTAAATTTATAGGTATCGAATACAAACAAATCCCCGTTAAAGCTTATTGGTTTATCGGCAAGATGGAGCGATATTACGCACCTTTCCGCCGAGCGTATGAAATCCTCTATAGCGAATTATGCTATACCATAACCGAGGACGCCATACTCTAAATAGCTGTCAAAGCCATTAACGATACCGCTGGCCCTGCCGGCTTAATCCTTACGTTGCTTATCTTTAGAGTTTACCTACGCATCATAGCTAAATCTCCCCTAACGCCGTTAACGGTCCAGCGCGGCAAAACCATTTAAACCGCCGTAAAAGCTATACGCAAAGCCAAAGCTATACATCTCGTAAATGACGCTCTCTATATCCGAAACAGCCCAAATATAGACGATATGATATTACTCGAGCTTTAAAACGATATCTATATATGGCGAGAGAAAGACGGCTGGATAGGCCCCTATAAGCTGCTATTACGTAACGGCCATAACCTTATTTTCGATCTATTAAACGGACTTATAATTTTCCGATCTATTATTTATCGCTTATATATATACGATCCCGATACCCTAAACCTATACGAAAATAAACCCGCTTTTCGTAAACAAAGACGCCTTAAAAGCTTTAAAAATAAAAAGAAAAAGAAAGATAACGAGATATATAATGCTATCGCGGAAAATATTCAGGCTTTTATAAAAGATATTTAGGCTTTTGCCGAAGATGTCGATAACGATACGGAAGAGGAAAATTTATAACCGATATATATCTACCTTTTAAAGAAAAAAAAACGGGATTTCGAATTAGCTTTTAAGCTATATGCCGACGGTATGATCATTATATCTAACGCTCTTTTCGAGAAATCTGACGATGCCGAAATGATTAGTTTGATCAATATAGGAGTTTTCCGTTTCGAGATCTACGATAAAGCCAAACACAACGGTTATCGCATCTTTAAAACGCGCTTTATCCGCGAAATCAAAGGTAAAGAAACTAAGCTCTATAAGAAATCACGCTTTATAGTTTAAGGCTACAGCGACGACGGCAAGATGGCAATTCTAACGTAATCTCCGATTATTCAACGCGTTAATTAGCGTTTCGTTTTCGCTTTAATCTTTACTTTTACGAAAAAGGGCTTATTAATTTGGATCCGCGATATTATATAAGCATATATTTAAGCCAAATAACAACTACGTCGTATAATCATTTTGCTTCCTCCTAAGGAAATACACGCCAAATTCCCAAAAGGCACTATTTTGATTTACTTACTTCCCCTTTATAGCATCCCCGAATCTGGCGTTTATTAGTATTATATATACTCTAACTTCTATATCACCCGCCTTATAATAGAGACCTCTATATACAACCCATACTTATTCGTTTCGTAATAAGACCAAAAATTTAGCTTTTACACGATACAAATTGACGATACCTTCTATATATTTACGCCTACGTTTAAGGCAAAAATAAAATAAAATTAAAGAATACTGAATTCAAAGCAAAGCCTATAACTACCTTAAACGCTATAACGCCTTTCGAATTTAACGGCGCCCGTATCCTATTTGACGGCGAAGACGTTATTATACGCTAAAAATAATAAAGCGAGAAACTCGCCTTTATTAATATTAAAGCTAATAATCGCGTTATATAGTATCTAATCTAACGCGCTTATAACGTTTATTTAGCTTTTCTCTATTAATTAAAAACCGCGTTTAATATAACTATAACAGCTTAATATATAAACCTAAATAAAAAAGCCTACGAGATTTTGAATAAACGCCTTTAATAGCAAATAGATCATTTAGATCGCGGTTTACGATTTATCCCTTTTACCCTCGGCAAAGCTAAACTAATACTATTCTTTAACGATTCGTTTGCTAACAACGAGGATTTCTTTAATTAGATTAGCTATACGTTAGTTTTAGTGAACGAAATACGTATAAATATAAAATTTACGATCTGCAGCAACCTTATTACGTACCAATCGTATAAAGCCAAGTATATAACTTGCTTAATATTCGCTTCAAAAACGTACGGAGCTATAAACGGCTTCGATATCGCCATCTATATACTAACGACCCTACGCCATATTACGAGCCGCCTTAACCTTCCCTCTATATAATTAGTAATTTATATAAATTCTTTTAGCTTTTACAAATGCCTGATTAAACTAGGTATTATATCTAAAAAAACATCTAATAATAAACGTAATAACACTACAGCAGGCATATATAAGGAAAGAGATTATAAAGATCCGCTAAATCCGTAACGGAGATAATATAGCTAACGCTTTTACGAAGGGCATATTAAACGATACGCTTAAGCGCTTCCTATCAACTAATAAGATCACCGTACAAATTAACGATTATATCCGCCGGGATAAAGATTAGCGGAGTAAAGGAATAGAGGATTAAATAAATTAAGCTAGTTGGCATTAATTAATGCTAAATCTAAAAAGGGATTAGCATATATATATACCGAATATTATTTACATACGAGATGCCCGTCTGGGCTTAAAAAGAGAATAATTAATATAGGAATTATATGTAAGCCCAGCCGGGCTGGTATAGGTTTATACTTTCTTAGTTAGCTTTGCCTAATCGGGCAAGTTTAGGTAGCAGTGGGCCTAGCGAATGCGCTGGCCTTGCAATTGGCTGTAACGCCGATGCTAGTCCCAATCGGGATTAGCGCCCTCCGAGGCCGCACTTAGACTTAGTTGACGGCAGCCCTACGGCTGCCACTCACTCGTCTTTCTTCATAGACCAACAACAGAATCGACTCATAACCCAACGTATACGTTACTGTATCCCACCGGTGATATAACCTACCGACAGTTATTAATTATAATTTATATAAAAGCATATCGACAATAATACAAACTTAAAAAGTGGTAGATAAAGAAACGGTGCTAAAGCGATTAATAATATAATGAATAGAGATTATATTCAATAAAGAAGGCGGTAATAAGAATAAAAAATTGTAGTAGTTATAACGAGTTGAAACACGAGTGTTTTAGAAAGTTAGCGCATAATAGCGACATTTGCTCGTAATGCTGATGATAATAATTGATTCTGAATCCCTACTGTAATTGGTAAGGGGGCAAGAAGGCCTTATATTTATAGCACATACATGAGGTAAGGCCATCTCTGCCGCCGTCAAACACACACCCAAATGTCACCATCTGGGTGCGCAGACTGGTCTTTCTGATGGTTGAATGTGCTCGGCCGCAACAAGACAGCCCGCTGTGCCCTAGCAATTGCGCTGTGGACACTCGTCGGGTCGGCTCCGATAATTCGGACGTCCACGTCGCCTGGAAGAGAACGTCGAATCGCCGTCGATAAAATGAAATCACTGTTCTCGGTCCGGGCTGCTTCCAACAGGAGACTTTGCCGAATCTACATGGACGTGCTGTGCCCCTGTCGATGAGCATACATGCTCCCACTCGCTACATCTCAACGTCCTGCTTAGCGCCTCTACATGCTTTTGTCTCAGAGCTGGTCCATGCTTTCTCAGAGATACTTCTCAACCTCCTTCTCACTCCATTCCCAAAACCTCCGCGGCAAATCCGCGCCTCCCTCCGCCTCCGGCTTCGCAGCAATCCGCAAGGCCTCACAGATCGGCTGGAATCTTCCAAACGGGAACACATACTCTCCCGCCCTCTCCCGCGTGACCTCGGGCGACAGCCCCGCCCACAGCTCCGTGTACGCCCCGTTGACTGGCGCGTAGTGGAACAGCGCGACCTGCAGCCTGAACAGGAAACTCTGCTCCTTGAACAGCTCGGACCGCAGGTTCCCGGGGTTCACCGGCACGCCGAGCACGCCCTGCGCGGCAAACCGGCGCGAGAACTCGACGCCGTACGCCCACACGCCGACTTTGGAGAGCCCGTAGCGGTGGATGGCGGGCTTGGGGCGCTGGAAGTCGAGGTTGCTGAGGTCGAGGCCGCCTGTCTTTTCGTGGTAGAATTCCGCGGCCAGGGAGGACACGAAGACCACACGAGTTTCGTTGGTCAAGGCGGTCTTGGAGGTGGCGAGCAGAAGGGGCGTGAGCAGCTTGGTGAACAAGAAAGGGCCGAGGCAGTGCACCCCGATCTGCATCTCGTGGCCTTGGACAGTCTTGTGGATTTTGATGTCGTCCGGCGCCATGTAGCCTGCGTTGTTGAACAGGACGTGGAGTTTTGTCTCAGCGGCAAGGAATTTCTGGGCCGACTGCTTCACAGAGTTGAGATCTGCTAGATCTAGAGGCAGGAACACCAAGGTGCCCTTGGAAGACGGCTCGGCTTGCTTGATGTGCGCGATAGCTCCAACTTCGCTCCTCGCCGCAATGTAGACTGTGGCATTCTTGGAGTATAGGATACGGGCAAGCTGCAAACCAACACCCGAGGTTGCGCCAGTGATGATGTAGACCTGTTGGACTGGTCAGCGGGAATCTGTGAATATTGCAAAGTTTCCATTTAGAGTCACGGGCTTACCTTGCCGCTCAGGTCTGGTACGTCGTGCTCGACGAAGGTGGCCGCAGGCGGGAAGGACTGCGTCCAGAGACTAGACATTGTCGGAGCCATGGTTACCAAGAGGGGAGTTCACAGCAAGAATTTGATATGTTGATAAGTGGCGAGAGCACACGGAATGGATGCTAGAAAGCTCTGGTCAGGTGAAGAAGGTTCCTGTGGATGAGTAGGTCAGTGGGGAAACACAGCCTATGTTGATGAATGATGAGGCGACCGGAAATCTCAAATCACTTAAACATTCTCGGGAAGAGGACGCTCTTCTTTATGCGCAAGCTGAAATCACTCGGAAGCGAGGTTGCAGTGAGACGGACTGGCGTTGGTTCCCACAATGCAGATGTTGGTTCTCATACGACGTGACAGATCATGCGAGACCCGCAGCTGACTTCCACCCCTGCTTGAATTTACAAAGTATACGTACTAAGTAGATATGTGCAAAGCCAACATCGTTTCTTGTCTAAACTCCGTAGTTACAGCTTTTCCGCCTCGAGGACGATATCTTTCCAGGTTCGAGGTTTTACCGTGATCCAAAGACGGCACGCGCCAGGGAGGAGGAGGAAAAACGCACTGGACGAGGCAGAGGCATCTTCTACATCTCTGGGGCTGTCACCAGCGTCCAGGCCCATGCGGCTGCAGTTCGATGCGAAGAGACTGACCAGACTTCCTTCTCGTTGTGCCTCATGCCTCACGATCAGAATCGGCCAGAGTTTTCGAGGCATCTGGGCACGAGACGCATTTGTGTGGGACCCGGATTGCCTTTACCTCAGCAAGACGGTACGGATATCTCAAATCGGTTGGGCGCACGCTAAATCACCAGAGACGCTGGTTCGACGCCGTCTGACTGTCATTATATACAGTACGGTGCTCGCCTCTGCCACCGTTGAACACCCCGTTTCAAAAAGGTAGCTGGACCGGACTGAGGTCAGATGGCCTCGGTAGTTTGCACACGGAAATCGTGAGCTGGAGATGTTATACGGATCTCTCTATTGTGACAGAAAGACCGCTTTGTAACCGACAACGCCATATGAGTCACTTCCAGAATCCATGAGCGTCCCTTTTACGCCGTGATACTGCGACATGCCACAGAGGAGTGGCTTTATAAATCACACCCCTCCGGAGTCGACCCAAACCGCCTACTCCCACACACAGCGCACAAACACACGCGAAAATTGGCACACCGGAAATTGATGACAATAACAACGGTAATCACTTTGCGATATGTAGTATCAAGTGACGCTTAAGCAGCCGAGCGTTTTGCCAGCCAAGGAACGCGGTAGGAGGGTGACCGACCCCAGTGCTTCTTCAATTGGCTCAACACGAAACACCAAAGCAGCTGGTCATTTTCCATGGACCATCGCATCTCTGCGTCCCAGCGCTGCTCAAATGAACCCAACCGGCCCGACTGAACCCTTGCAGTGGCTGCCCTCCTTGGTCATCAACCGTGATAGCCCGGATTCTCACATCCTCTTGGCCACTCACGCACCCTAAAGCATCCGGTTCTAGTGGTCGTTCCTTCTTGCTGGGTCTCATATTCTGATCCATGTGGTAGGTGCCCAGATGGGCTGTCGTCGACATAGAGCTCGGGACATAAGTCGTGGGGGTGGGCTTGGAACCCAGCTGGAGCGCATGGGCGGAGCGATGCCGACTTCCACGATGCCCCTCAATTTCGAGGATTTGGGACTGATCACCGACCACTCGGGAGGGCTCACGTTTGTACCCGAGATAGGCGTGATCTCCCTTGCTTGGGGACCCCTGGTGTGCGGCCAAGCCGAATTATTCTGAGGCTTCCTTGACAAAAGAGCCAGCAATACACTGTTTGTTCTTGTTCCATCGGAAGGCCGCATGGGCTTTGTCTCTTGCCATCCCGTACTTTTCGGGCATGCCCCCTCTTTTGTGGGGTTCCAGATTCAGCGCCTTCAGCTTCTGATTGAAGGGTGTGATGGATTTCAAGTTTCATAACGATCGAGTCCGAGGCAGTATTTTCACCCTTGCCTCGTGTTGTGGGCGTCCCGATCATCCAGTGTAGCATATGTCTTCGTTGATCAGCTCACTGAGCCTATTAGGTCGCCATTGGAATGTTGGCGGAGCTTTCTACTCAAGCTGTATGACAAATCTGCGTACCAGGTAGTTGCGCAGGGCCCTGAGGACGAATAGCACGATGCAAGCTGATGGAGATGCTGTTAGTTGTGTTCGCCGAACACAGGCCGGGCAGCGCGGAGTGGCCACGTGACGGCTCGTGCGAGCGCCGACTTGCAGTCCTGGCACATGGCAAACTGCCCGCCGCGAAGTAAACGCCAGCTGGAGGACGCCGCCGCCGCTACCACCACCGGCGCATTCGGGTGTCCGATGCCCGCCCCGCGCTGCAGGTCCCCAGCAGCCCCGCGCTTCCGCTCGCAGCCAGGACACAGATGCGGGCCCTCGAAACTGGAGCGGTCGCAGGACCAGAGGGACAGGGACAGGGCGGCGGCGGCGCAGGGGCTGCGGACGATGTAGCAGCCGCAGGTGGGCGAGGGCGCGCCTGGGACGGGGGGCATGGGCCAGGGAGGGGGCGGCGCGGGCCTGGGGGCGGCGAAGAGGATGGCTGTGACCCTGGTGTATGTAGTCCAGAGGTAGTAGACGGTGACGTATGCTAGGCAACACCTTCCGACATAGTATTTAGCCGGTGATATCGAATGATCCCATGACCGAGGAATGTCGAGAAGTCTGGATGCGCGGCAGGAGAGGGAATCCGTGCAGTCGATGGCGTCCTTGCCGGTCAAGGTGTAAATGGGCCAAGACATGGTCAAGACTTTGTCACAGTGCTGCTGACCGATGGTGGAGGCAGAGTTGGTGAAGCAGAGACTAGTCGATGAGGCGAGAACTTTGTGACTGTATATGTCAAGAGGCAGGTAAACCTTTTTGTTTTGTGACACCTGAGCCGCTATTTTGTGCGTCAGGCTACGCAGGCCGTAGACCCAAGCTGGCGTGTGCTGAAAAGCCTAGCAGCACGCGGCATTGGTTTATGACACTGACGAGCTTCAAACCTAAGGACTTAGAGCCGCGCCCGCGGATGGCTATCCTTAGGCCTGGTACTTGATCATTCAGGGCTTAGACTCTGTGATGTTTTTTTTTATAGATCAGCGGGCTTGTACGTGACGCAGCTGAACGTCACCCATTTCAAACTTATAGATCTTAGGCTTCGGAGTGTCCTCAAGGATAGATGTCGTGATGGATGTCGAAGATGAAATAATTCGAAGGAGCAGTCCTGGGTTGTGTTGTGCGATATGGCCCATGTATGGGTCCAGGATTTTGTCGAGCTTCATGATCGATATCAGTTCCATGCGCACACAGAAAGACACAGACGAGAGAAACTAAAGAAAAACGACGAGCACATCTTACAGATCCAGGCCGACACCGCTGCCACACTCCTTAAAAAAAAAGACACAAATAAAACTGGTATGATACAAAACCGCCCTCCCTTCCCCCGTTCACAAACCCCCCCCCCCCCTTGAAACGCCTCACTCCGGCCATTGCATAGTCCAAGTCTGCGGATACCCCATATCCAAATTCGCCTCCAGCGCCGTATCCACCGCACTCAGATCAAACCCGGGATCAAAATGCACAAACAAATCCACATCAGACAAATCCCCCCACGACGGCTGCTGCTGCTGTGAAACATGATTGCTGCCCCCCATCGCCGCCGCATGCATGCGCTGCTGTTGCTCCATATCCGCGGCCTGCTGCTGCTGCTGCTGCTGCTGCTGCTGCTGCTGTTGCTGCTGTTGCTGCTGCTGACTTCGACGGGAGGCCGACGCGAACGCCGTCGTCGACGCTGCCATCTGCTGCTGGCCTCCTCCGTCCGACCCCATAGGCGTAAAACCACCTCCGCCCACGGCCGCCTGCACCTGTCTCTGTGCGCTCGCCGCCGCCGCCTGATCAATCGACAAGCTCCGACTCCCCATCGTCTCATCTTCCTGCGGCGTAGGCAGCGTCCCCGGGGTCTGCACCACCACCACTCCTCCTCCCTGGCCGCCCGCAGCACCACCACTTCCTCCACCACTGCTTCCACCACTCGCCGCCGCCGCGGCCAACGAGCTATAGTGGCTGTTAGTCTTCTCCGTGCCCGCGCCGCCGGCGCCGCCGGTGGTGGTGCTGGTGCTGCTGCTAGTGACGAGGTGCTTCGCCGTCTTGTCCATCTCGCGCAGGATCAGCACGCCCAGCGCGGCGTTGACGCGCGCGCCGGTGTAGAGGACGCCGACGCGCTGCAGCAGCGCGACGATCTCCTCGAAGCGCGCGCGCGCGCGCAGCCGGTACATGGCGATGCGCGAGTAGCGCATCTTCTGGTAGGCGACAGACAGCGCGAGCGCGACGGCGTAGGCGACGAAGGGGAGCACGGTGATGCCGCCTGTGTCGGAGGCGGCGGCGTGGGAGTGGTGGTGGGAGGAGGAGGAGGAGGGCGAGGGCGGGGAGTGGCGGGTGGATGGACTACTGAGGGAGAAGGCGTTGGTGGTGGAGATTTGGGAGGCGGCGACGGCGTCGACGATGCGGTCTGCGGAGAGGGAGCGGCGCGCGTTGATGTTTGGGTGTGGGAGGGGGTTATTGGTGGTGGTGTCCGGGGGTGAGGCTTGGGAGGGTGTTGGGGCCGAGGCCGAGGCCGAGGCGGAGGATTCTCGGCAGGAGAGGACGGAGACGGCGTGGTAGAAGATCTCGACGGTTGCTGGAGAGGTCTCTTAGTTTATGATATGTAAGGGTTGTATATCAGAGCGGACTCACATAAGAGACGCGAAGGAAGCCTCTCAGCCCCAGCGTCGATGATCATGTTCTCAAATATTGGCATCTCGACAGACTCCACGCCGTCGTTCCGCGGTCGATACAGATGGATCACACGATCCAACATCTTTGCCACGCCCAAGAAGAGTCTGAAGGCCGGCTGCTCCTGCTTGGCGATACACTCGTCCAGCTCACGATCCGTATCCCGATGATGAAGGAGACACGGCCGCCCATGGAAGGACGCGTTGAGCCGGTCCAGTGCCCACAGAATACAGAACAAGCACTCGGCATCGGCGTTCCCGGAGTCTTTGCCGTACTCACACAGGTGCAGTCCCAGACTCTGGGCATAGTGCACCGCCTGGCTGAATATGAGCGGCGAGAAGTCCCTTTCCGAAGCGTGGCGAGGCTGGTAGTAGAAGAACATGAGCAGCAGGATGCGGATGTGGTCGACTCGGTCTGTGAAGACGTTTGCGTCGAGAGAGGCGAAGATGGCCTTGGACAGGCGCTGGTGGAAGTCTTCCGGGGTGAGCAGGGGTCCTTTCGCGTCGAGTCGAAGGTATCTGGACGCCGAGGGCTCCAAGGCTGCGGCCAGCGTGATGGCCTGCTTGAAGACGGTCTGGCGGATCGACAGCTTCGTGTTCATCACCCGCGTTGAAAGCACATCCGCCTGCTTGATAACCGGGAGGATAGGATGGATCTGCTCCAGGTAGATCTTGCAAAGATGCTGGTAGTCCTTTTCCGGCGGCACGACGGCCAGGTGTGGCTTCAGGCTGTCCGGGCTAGGGCGATCAAGACGACCACCAAACGAAATGGGTCCAGCTGCACTATCCTTCCCCTTGCCTCCTCGACCCGGATCGGTACTTTCACCCGCCTGCTCGGCACCAGGGCGGCCACCGTCCCGCATCCAGCCTCCTACCTCAGACCGATTCCGCTCGAGGCGACTCTTGGTCGACTGACTATTCGTGGCCTCGATCAAGACACTCTCTGGGCTCAGGTCACCCACGAACCGCGATGCAGACAGCTCGACCAGCTGCGAGGCGACCAGGGCCGCGGACGATGCCTCCTCGTTGTGGCCTTCGGGTGAGAGTGGCAGCGCCCCTGGACCGGAGGGACGTTTGCCATGTTGCTGTTGCTGTTGTTGTTGCTGTTGTTGTTGCTGTTGTCGCTGCTGCTGCTGCTGCTGCTGCTGCTGCTGCTGCTTTGATTGTGGTTGCGAGGCCAAACCCAGGGACCATTCAGGCCTTTGCGGCTCCTGTTGTTGCGATTGCTGCAGATGTAAAGGGCCGACGTTGTGGACGAAGGAAAATCCTGTGCTGACAGTACCATGAGGACAGCGTTTCTGGGAATGGGGTCGGTTAGTATAATCAGCCAACTCACTTGCTCAGTACACCTGCCCGAGGCCGAGCGGGAAAGCTTCTTCAAGTTTCAATACAAAGGCAGAGGGCTTCTTTCTATATTAGGGGCGGCGTTCCCTCATGTTGGGGGGCCCAGACCTCCTCCAGTGGAGTTCGTGGTACCATAGGGCGCCGCCGGCGGGAGATCTATTTACCTTCTTCTTCCGACACGACTCGCAGGCTTGCTGGACCTGACGACGCTTCAGCGGCAACCCGTCGACGTCGGAGCCCACAAACTTTACGGGGCGCTTGATGGGTGGTGGCGGCGGCAGCGGGGGCGGCTGTTGTTGTTGTTGTTGTTGGTGCGACGATATGCCAGCAACAGGCCCGGGGGCTGCCGACGGCACGCGCTGCAGCTGAAGCTGGTGCTGCCCCGGCTGCTGTCGCTGCTGCTGGTGGTGCGATTGTTGATTCGGCTCCATCGGAGTTGACCGAAGCGGGAAGGCCTGCTTGATCTGGCGGTGGAGCGGGAGTGTTTCGGAGTTGGGGGGGGAGGGCTGTCCGCTTGTGTACAAAGTAGAAACAAGTCAAGAAAAGTGCAGTGCAGTCCAGTACGTACTCGAGGTCATCTTCTTTCCGAGGTTGCGTTGTATACGGTAATGATTGGAGCCGTCGCCACGGCAAAGGCGGCGTTCTTGTTTTCCCTCTCGTTTCTTCCCGCGTGGGAGAGGACCGTGAGCACGCAAAGGGCACGACGCTGCGGGTAGTATAGGGTAGGGAGATGGGATCGAGGGCAGAGCCTCGAGGGCCCCCAACAAACTGAAGAGCTTTCTGCTCTGGCTTGCCTTTTGGCCGAGTCGAGCACGACTCGTGAGCCGTCGCCGTCGCCACCCGGGCGCAGTTCAGGCGTAGCGAGGAGCCCCCCGACGGCCCCCCCATTGTTGTGGTGTGCGGAGTTTGGGCTTGAAGGGGGAGCTCCGCAGCAGGGCTCTGGGGAAGTTTGCGCTATTCCCAGAGAGGATGTTCCGGGCGAAGATCCGCGGAGTTCCCTCCATCTTGGCCCTCCACTTCCCCGGATCCGCATGCATCGGGTCCCCAGATTTCATCGCCCCGACGGCTCATGTTTTGTGGGACGAGGGGCCTAGAAGAGTGACAACCACCATAGTTATCATTAATCAACCTTTGCGATCTGCTGATGAGGTAGGCTCGATATGGTAGTACCGCCTGCCTTGCTGCTGCTGCATTTCGCACCAAACTTCCAAGGCTCGTTCTGGATCCTTGGCCGATATATATAAAAACGCTTCACATATCCAGCAATTTGCAGATTTGTGTGCCGGAGCAAGAACGAGCCACCCTCAGCAAGCACCGTGATATGACCATCTCGAACTGTGTATCAAACTTGCCGACCGGTCTTTCTATCAAGCACCATACTTTACTCAGGTACACGCAGCCACACTCGACGTCTGCAAGTCAATGACTAGAACAGCACAAACGCACGATCCGGAACTCTTAAGGCCTTCCGGAAGTAATGCTCCGAACGTCATGCCGACGGGTCCTCCGTCGTCCAAACTTCACCTCAACAGAGGAAATCATTGCTTGTCCTCGACGAGGCTTCCAAACAACAATACCCCCAGCCACGAAAGATGCGTCCGCATTTCAAACAGCAGCAGCACCCCCAGCTGCAGAGCCCAAGAAAAGAGAGGGCGACATATCAGACTCCTTCGCATCTCTCTCCCACCTTGACGCCCAACCCCTCCCAGAGAAATACAAACACTTGAAGCTCTCCTTAGTAAAAGGACGCGAAGACAAAATCAAGCAGAGCTGGGACAGACTCCTGGCTCAACTCAAGATCGAGAACGACATCGTCGCCAAACAAGGCTCAAAGGTCATCCCCGAAATCCGCTTCTCCCATCTTGATGAGGACCTGCACAGCGCCAGAGACGAGATCCAGAAGCGCGGAGCTGCTGTGATCAAGGGCGTCATCCCGGAGGATGAGGCGCGGGGGTATAAGTTCGATCTGGACGAGTATATCAGGAAGAACCCACAGACCAGAGGTCAGTCAGTCCAAACAAACCCCCAGGGAAGGAACTCAGCTCAACTCACACCCAACAAACAACGACAGGCTTCCCCCAAACCAACCCCCAAGTCTGGGAACTCTACTGGTCCGCCGCGCAACACCGCGCCCGCCTGCACCCCAACCTCACACACACCCAAACCCGCCTCATGCAGTCCCTCTGGCACATCCCCCCTTCCCCCTCCTCCTCGCCACCAGACATCTCCCTCTCCAACCCGCTGACCTACGCCGACCGCCTCCGCCTCCGCGCCCCCGGCGACGTGACCTTCGCCCTCGGCCCGCACCAAGACGGCGGCAGCGTCGAGCGCTGGGATCCCGCGGGGTACGGCGACACGTACGCGGCCATCTTCTCCGGGAACTGGGACGGAGGAGGAGGAGGAGGAGAAGGATACGACCCCTGGGCCGCGACGCCCGCACGGGTCCATGCCACCACGGACCTGCACAACGGCCTCGGCGCGTGCAGCGCGTTCCGCATGTTCCAGGGGTGGCTGTCCCTCTCGGCCGCCGGCCCCGGCGAAGGCACGCTCCTCGTCAACCCGGTGCTCAAGCTGGCGACGGCGTATGCACTGCTGCGGCCGTTCTTCCGACCGCGTGTAGAAGCACCAGAAGGAGAGAAAGACAACAACAACAAGGCGCAGCACTTCTTGTGGGAGGCCAGCAATTGGGAGTTCACCGCCGGCGAGGAAATGATGACCTCCGCCCTGCACGGCGCCACGCCCGGCTTCGGCATGGAGTTCCCCCAGTGGGGCGCCTTGCACCATCCGCATCTGGAGCTGGAGCGCACGATGGTGGATGTGCCGCGGGTGCGGCCAGGGGATTTCGTGGTTTGGCATTGCGACAGTAAGTTCTCTTGTTCTCATTCCCCTACGTCCGAACCATCCCAGTGATGTAGTGGAACGAAAACAACTTCGGACTAGCAGTTTGCTGACAGCGGATCCCTCGCGGTACTTAGCGATCCACGCCGTAGACAAGTGCCACAACGGCTGCAGCGACTCCAGCGTCCTTTACATCCCCGTCTGCCCCGCCACCGAGACAAACGCACGGTACGTCGTGCGCATGCGCGACGCCTGGCGCAAGGGCACGCCGGGGCCGGATTTCCCCGGCGGAAAGGGCGAGTCGGAGCATGTCGATCGGCCGGGGGAGGATTTCGTGAGGGAGGTGGCGAGCGCCGAGGGCTTGGCGTCGTTTGGGCTGGAGCCGCTTGCTGTCCGTGAGGGGGGAGATGCGGGTGAGAGGGATGTGGTGCGGAGGGTTAATGCCATTTTGGGACTTTAGGACGCCCGGGGATGGGAAGGGGGAGGGATCAGGGCGCGTGTGGATTTTGTTGGATTTTGAAATGGTAGATATACACGGTATACCATTACGAAGTTCCTTCATCCCGGGCGCTTCTCACCCAGAGGTGGTATCCACCTGGCGCCCCAGCCTAGATCTCGCCTCGTGCCCAGCACTAACCACCGATAGCCCAAACCCCGCGCTTCCAGCCGTATAAACCTCGCTCGCACCCTCGTCCCACGAAAACGCTCCCGAGCTCCGATCCTCACCAGATCCCGAGGCCGTGCCCAGAGAGAACTGACTGGCCTGGGGATCCGTCGGATGCGGCCGCGCCAGGTCAGTCACCTCCACCAAACTCTCGCCGCTCGACGAATCCTGCACGACCTGCCGCGGAGGAGACACGTTCGATGCTCTTCTACTATGCCGCCTGCTCCCCCAGGACAGCGGCCGCACCGTAGACGACCGTCCACTCGCACTCGCTGATGGCGGGGAGCAAGTGATCGTAGGCACCTGCACGCCCGCGAACATTGGCGGCGGCGGCGGTGGCGACAAGCCCATGCCACGGTCCAGTCCCGGCGTACTGGGAGGGGCGAAGGATGCGCGCAAGCTGTCGGTCTCAGCACTGTCGTGCGCGAGCTCGTCATCACCTACATTTTGCGGAGGAGCACCTCCCGAGCACACCACAGGGTCCGGCTGCGCGATCACGGATTCGTACTCGAATTGCTCGGATCGCGGAGATCCGAGCACCTGGCTCGAAGCGGTGACACGGCTTGCGACTGTCCTAGAGGAGGGTTCGCGCGAGATTGTAGGGTTGTTAGTGTGCTCGCCGCCACTGGAGCTGCGCCACGAGAGCCGGCCGAAGCTGAGCGTCATCGGATGCTGGCGCAGGCCACTGACGATGCCACGGCGGCTGGGCTTTTGATTTAGGGCGCGGACTACGCTGGTGTTTCCCATGGTTCCACTGGATACTACGCCAACGGATGGCGTCCTGAAGCTGCGACTTTCCTGCATGGATTCGGCTGACGAGATGAGAGATCTCACGGGCTCGCTGCTGGATGGTGTCGAGGACCGGCGCGTGAACAGGGATGAGATTCCTCGTGGCGCCTCTGATGGGTACCGCTCTCGGGGGAATCTTGACAAGCCATTTGTGAGAAATCGATGTCGTGCACGGCGGGAACAGAGGCAGATGGCACCAAGAGCAAGAAGAAAGAAGCCCACTGCGCCAGCTGGATGAATATTAGCAACGGGACTCGATCGTAGAACTTCATGTGCAGCTAACTTATAATTCCAGCGAGTGCTGCAGTCGACAGACTACCCCTGCTGTCTATGGCTCCGACACCGCTCGTAGGTGTAGGCGTGAGCGAGCTGGTACTGATTATAGAAGGCACCGGAGTAGGTGTTCCAATAGGAGGAGTCACGAACCCGGTGTTTGACGGTGGAAATAGTATCGTCGGAGTAGACTTGGAAAGCCAGTCAACACGCCGTGCTTCTCGCCGCGCGGGACCAGACTTACAGATGACTGCGTTGATTCAGGTACGGTTGTTTGCAAACTTGATGCCGCGCTCGACGCTGGGCCCGAGGTGCTGGGCGACTCAGTTGTGCTTGCCGATACCACGCTTGAGGAGGTTGGTGGAGGCGGAAGCGGAGGCGAGGCCGATGATGACAACGACGACGACGAAGATGATGATGCTGTAGTCACTGGCTGCGGCACCGGAACCGGACTCGATATCGACGTGACTGCTGGAGGAGGGGGTGGTGGCGGCAGCGGAGTTGTTACAGTCGGGGGCCCATTACCTGGATCAAACACGGGTCATCAGCTCAACATCCTATACTCGTCTGGTGTGACGATCCCGGATAACAACCAAAAACCGGCTCAATAAACCGCAGTACGCATACTTGGACTAGGGACTACTTCATCCTGAGGTGGCGGCGGAGGAGGGGCAACACCGGAAGGAGGTGGCGGTAGCACAGGAGGAGCGACGGGAGGCGATGGCAGACCTGGCGCCGGTGGTGGCAGCGGGTCTTCTTCATCATCACTCTCATCATCCTCTTTCCCTTGCGCATGAGACCAACGTTACTAACGCGGTTTTCCTCAGCCAGCTTGGCTGCCGATCAAGCAAAGACACAAGACTCACCTTTGCCTTTGCCCGGATTCTTCCCCTTTCCCTCCCCTTTTCCTTCTTGACGGCGCAGCAATGGAGCAGAAGCGCGTTCCTCCGGGATATCTCGCACATCCACCACCACAGCTTGCCGCGACTGGTGATATCTTGGCCTCAGGTGGCTTCGCTTGTGAGCGCCACGTGGCTCCCAGCCACGACTCGGTGGGTTCATGGTGTATACAGCGGCGGATGTTTCTTCGTTTTGTCGCCTACCCGACGTTGAAAGGCGCGTGAGCTGCCAATAAGGTGTCAAAGCATACAACAAGTGGCCCGGGGAAGTGGAGCGCATGAAGATAGACGGATTGGAGAGAAGCGATAGCGTTCCATTAATGCCAGGCCAAGAGCTATAAGGCTCCATCCATCTAGCGAATGGTCTCAAAAGTGGTATTGAGTTGTACTGCGGTAGGACACTACGCGTGACGCCATAAACTTCGGGCGAAAATCAGTTTCATTGTTTTTGCATCATCGAGAAAACGTCGAATTGTGACATGATGCGGGAACGTGGAGGACTGGTGCGGGAGCATGGACCTCAAACGTCTGGCTTTGCTTGGCTTCTTGGATAGCTCGACGATCTTGATGGGATGAATTGGCCTCAAGTGCACAGTAGCCTTGGTGAGCCGGGTAGCCGAAACGCGGCAGGGATAGGGCGTAGCAACGAGAGGTTTCGGACGAGACAGCCTTGTAAGCTACTAGAATGGACGGAGATGAGATGATAGAGTACGGACATCTCCAGTGACTTTTTGAGGATGACAAGTCAGTCTTTGAGCAATCTGCTGAACTGAAGGCGAGCAAACGCGAGCGGTTGCTGCCGCGGATGCGTGCCCCCGAGGCGTCGCCAAGAGCGTCTACGCTCTCACGAAGCACTCAGGAAGCATTTTAGCTTTCTCCAAGCTCTTTCATTGCACCGTGACAGGTGACAAGCCGTGGAATATGTCCGTGAAGCCGTCGGCCCTTGCCGACGGGGAAAGCAAGCTGCTCTGTCCGGAAGAATGGTCACGACTGCTAGGTTCTCACCATTCATGGCCTATGTACTTCCGGCGGGTCGCCACTGCGCGGGTGGAAGCGAACCGTTCGATAGTGCGGAGACAAGGTGGATCGATGTTGAGATGAGGATGACAAGACGAGAGACAGGCTGGCATTCGTTTCGTCTAGACTCTATGCCATCCTGTCCAACTAGGAACGAGACAATGAGAGGTCAATGCACGCCACTGAATGAGGCCGTGTCGCAGGGCGGGGCATCTCTCGGCTCTGCCTCAGTCCAAGTTGAATCAGCGAAGGCATCGTGGCATCGTGAAGTGCTGGCTGGAGAGGTGCGCAACAGGTAGATCGCGACTGCTTGAGTAGGAGTGTGCTGCATTCTGACGGCAGACATATCATCTCATCGCGGAAACAAACGCATTGTTGGCCTTGCCTTCCACTGAGAAGGGAGTCGGTATGTCAGATGAAATATGTCAGATGCATTGGACAGAGAAAGTGGACAGAGAAAGTGGACAGAGAAAGTGGACAGAGAAAGGGCGAATCTTTCGTCGACTTGGGCATCGAAAGGAAGCCTGGTCCCGAAGGCAAGTCAACCATGAGCCGACGTCGCCAGGCCTCCCGAGTATTGTCCACAATGACGTCTAGTTGTCTCCAGATATAGACTGCCGACTATATGATTATGGCCATAGGAAACCAAGTGACGCGCAGTTGTCCGTGCGGGTCCGAGGTCATGCTGCTCACCACATTGCGTGTTGGCTGTCACAGGCGTCTCTCTACCAAGCCTTTCACCAAAGAACCAGATAGATGTTGTGACGCCGTGTCACTCGAAGGCCAAGGCGTTCAAATCAAGCCCAAGCCCAAAACCCTCGACGTCCAACACAGGTCTCCTGCATCCGTGCATCACAATCATTCATTCATGAGCACTGCCCAGAAACAGGTAGCAACGATACACATGTTCGCCGGCTCGTCTTTCATCACTTGAAGGACCCATGCCAAGTCGCTCCGAGCAGTTGAAATTTCGCCAGCGCTGGAATAACGCGACATGCCGTCGGTAGATTCCGCTTGAACCGGGAACAGAGGCCGAGGTCCGACCCGCGCCGTTTCCATTACCGCCTTGGACAAGATCTCAACATTGACGCATCGAAAGCGAGCGCGGTTGCCCTGGCATGAAGGAATCAGAGCACTCGCGCACGATGCCACGGGGACTCGACGATCCATCTCAGCAATTTCGTCTGACAGAGTCTCCGTCGCTTGCATGTAAACTCGACCGCCTGCCCCGCTACAGTTCTCACGCACATAGCCAGGTCGAGAACCCGGATAAGAAAAAGCTGTGCCGATTACACGACATTATCAGCAGCCGCCATCGAGTATGTAGGTGAGAAACATGGAGGCCTGGTCGAGGATCCTGAGAGGTGATGCCGAATATAGCGTGCCATGTGGTGCGACGAAGACGGCGGCTAGCCAAACGCGATCTCAGCTGCGCTTGTCAGAGGCGGGATCCGCGCGACCAGTTGTGTATGGCAAATGAGGTTTCAGAAGTCCATTTGGACTTTGTGGAAGACGCCGTCGAGGTAGAGTAAGGGCGGAAGTTACTGGTAGTTGTAGTAAAGAAATTTAAGCGCCAGTTGCCGCCACATAAACGCTGTCCGACGCTGATTAGAGCCCAACTCAGAGCGAGCGGCAAAGACACCAACAAGATGTAGTAGGAGACGATCGTTGATGTTGAGTGGCAAAAGGCAAAAGACGGGTGAAGTCCCGTCAGGGGTAGAAAGTGCAGTTGCCAGCGCATGCGCGCGGGCTGATCCCTGTCGCGGGATCAGCGGTTGGACGTGGAGAGCCGCAATTTAAAGCGCGACCCTTGTCATTCTGGGATCATTGCCTGGTCCACCGACGGCAGGTGCGGGTGGGTCCGCCACGCTTAGCCCGGTTGGGAGAAATGTAAACAAACATTGCCAGGGGTTCTTGGTGTTCGTTCGTACCTGCCCAACCCCAGACGCGCTTGTTCACCTGTTCGGTTGTTGTTCGCCTGCTCGGAAGTCCCTTCCTTCTTCCCAAGGTCCCTTGCTGATTGGCAATTGCCATGATCCATCCGGCGCTCTTCCTTCTTTTTATTATCTTGACCCATTTCCCCATATTCTGGGCTCGTGCTTCGGGATCCTCTTCCTCCTTTCTCCCTTTTCACTCCACGTTCCGTACAACTTCAGCCTAGGGCCCCCCCGCCAGTACATATTGCCGGTACCAAGTACCATACACCGCCCACCAGATCGCCATATCGCATCCCATATTTCCGTCAAGTGACCCTTGTCCAACATGAGTGACCTTCCAATCGCACTGCGGCGAACACGCAGAAGCATCACTGCCCGCGCCAGCCATTATCAGCCGACTCCTCCGCAGACTCCCAGCCGAAGCAACAGCCGGCGCGTCCGCTTCTCGGATCCGAGCCTTAGAAAAGACAGCCCTAGCCGTTCCAGCACCGGTCTGACGCCTTTCATCCGCCGCACAACACTCACACCCAGCCTCAGCAGCAGCAGCAGCACCAAGAGGCGACGGCCGTCATCAGCTTCTATCGACCAGGCAAATGTGTTCAGTCCGTATCGAGACACAGGCTACAGCGGTGATGTGACCTTCATGCCCTTGCGCCAGGTCCTCGACGGTCGCGTCAAGAGGCGCATTCGGCGCAATGGCCTCAGCGAGGAGATGAATGTCATCACCGCTGAGAGAAAGCGCAGGACACAGCAGACCCAGGCCGAAATGGAGGCCCTACGAGCCGAGCTGGCTGCCAAGGATGCCGAGATTCGACGTCTATCTGGCGAGACAGTGGTGGCAGATGAGGACGACGAGAACATCGATGATCTGAAGAGGGAGGTAGAGAGATTGCGCCGCAATCTGAATCGACCAGCGCCATCACTCGTGAGAGCAAGCAGTGTCGACAGCGAGGCTACCGAGATTGATTGGAGCAGGTCGCCAGACGGTGAACAGGTCTCTGGTGACTGCTTAGAGATGGATGTGGACTTTGATGACAATGAGACAATCGACGACCACGTGTTCAGCGACGAGACAATGGCCGAACTGGCATGCAGCACGCCATCGCGCCGGGCCGACGCCAGACATTCCTGCCTTACGCCACCTTCAACAACCAGTCCCATGTTTCGTCTCAGGTCACCCGTATTTCGACCCATGACAACTCCAACCTCACATGCCAGTGTGCAAACCCAACTCCCCGACTTAGAGAAGCAACAACTTGAGGACGAGCTGGCCTCCCTCCACCTCGAAATCGAAAAGCTCACCACTACTCTACACACCTACGAGTCCATGACAGCTCGCCTCTCCGCCAAACTAAACCCACTCCTTCCCGGTGGCGGCTCAGCCGCAGAAGCGATTCTCGGCCTGCGGTCGCCCACAATCCACCTCGAATCACAACTGACGCGCCTCCTCAGCGCACGCGCCGACCTCCAAGCCTCGCTCGCCACCCTCGGCTTTCCCGGTCCAGACAGCGTCGCCGCATTGTCGAACGCCTTCCGTGCCGCCCGACTCGAGCTCGAGTACCTCGCCCCAGGCGAGAGCACCCTGCCACTCAGTGCAAGTGGTGCTGCGGTATTGGACGCACTTCTGTCGCGGTTGCGGGAGTTGGCGAGGCAGAATCGCGAGAGCGATGACGTCATTGACGAGTATGCTGATGCCGAGGCGTCGTTACAGCGGCAGCTGGGAGCGCGGGTCGATGCCATGGACGAGATGCGCGGGGAGATCGGCGTCCTGAAGGGGAAGGTGCAGTTGCGAAATGCCCGGATCAAGGAGCTGGAGTCGGGCATGGACAAGCTGCGGGCAACTGTGACGGGATATACACGTGATATTACAGAACTGGAGGCCCTAGCGCAGAGGCTAGAAGGAGAACTGGACACCGCCAAAAAGGATCTTTTGAAAGAGGCGGAAGAAGGGCAAGCCGATGTCGAAGGGTGGCTGGGCGCCATCAAGAAGAAGGACATGACAACGACCTTACTAGAAGGCAAGCTGGGTCTTGCTCTAAAGCAGGTCGCGGAAACGAAGGCGCAAGTTGGGAGCCTGCAGCATCGACAGGCGACAGACGCGGAGCAACTCGACACCATAACCCAACAACACGCTTCGACATCCGCCTCAAAAGACGAGAGGATCCGGGAGTTGAGCGCTGAGGTCGACAAAATCAGCGAATCGCTGCAGCAGGCGCGGGAGACGATTGAGCAGCTCCATGCAGACAATGGGACTCTCGACAGCCAGCTGGACGAGGAGCGGGTCAAGGCCAAGTCGGTGTTCGAGACGATGCGCGCCGAGATGGAGAGAGCAGTGCGCATGGGTGCTAGCTTGATGGCGACGCCTCCGCCTACTTCGCCGGTGGGGATGTGAGCTTGCTGTGTGCGGTTGGGGTGGGGGCATTTACCCGACATAATCATACACCCTCTTTTTTTGGTAGACATCTTCCTTTCTTTTGTGCATTACTTCTGGGCAATCGGGGGTAATCTACAGGCGTTTTGGAAAGGCCTTGGAAGGGATCTGTTCTGTTTTGGTTGGGGGTCTCGGCGCAGCATAGGATCTAGCGCAATCGCATCATTATTTTGTTCAACCTCAGTGACGTGCAAAGTTCTCCTGGCTGTTGGCGCTTCGGGCGCTTGCATCGTCACCGAAGCCCCTCCAGGTAGTTACACGCACCACGCCCAAGCCGGATGATTGTCCACTCAGAATAGCCCAAACATATTCGCATTGCAACACTCTTTTTACAGCTTCGACGCCGAGCCTTGCGTAATCTTTCTCGCTCCATCAAGCGCAATACTCGCTTCTTCGACCATCTCCTTTACAATATCTGCAGCCGTCTGGTTGGCTCGATTTACGCTTCCCGCCACGATTCCTGCCGGTCGCATAGCTGCACCATCCTCTATCTCGTCCGTCAATTTCCCAGCTTCATGTAGCTTTTCCATCTCGTGCACCAGAGGCACAATCCCTCTTGACGTCAGATCCTTGATCTCAGCCTGTCTATTCAGCTCCCAATCTGTCAGGTAGGGAGTCCTCAAGGCACGTAAAGGCCTTCCGGACCAGACGGTCAGCTTGACCCAGTCGTCGTATCCAGCAGCAATCACCTGCTTCTTGAACACCTCCGGAGCTTTGGATTCGACACTGGGGATGAAGCGCGTTCCCACCCACACGCCACTTGCTCCAAGCATGAGTGCTGCAGCCACGCTGCTTCCATCGTTGATGCCGCCAGCCGCAACGAGCGTGACAGGCTTCTTGGTAAGAGGAGACGTATATTCTGCACAGATCCTGGCACAAGCGGGAGTGAGGACCATGCTTGGGATATCTCCGGTGTGACCTCCAGCCTCACCACCTTGGCAGCAGATCAAATCGACGCCTGCTTTGCATGCTTTGTGGACGTGCTTTGGATGGCCGACCATATTCATGACAAGTATGTTGGCTTTATGAAGCTTCTCGATGACCCAAGGCTCTGGTACTCCAACGGCTGATACGAAGAGAGTAGCACCATATTCGATGACAATATCAATGAGCTCGCCAAGTGTTCCGTGAGTGTAGTCGTACTGGAAGAATGGATCAGTACCTTGTTGCGATGCCAAACTTAAGATTTGGGTCACTCAGGCTCGGGAGACATCTGACTTCAGAACAGTGCAGTAGAACTTACGTTGGTCTTGCGAGCGTTGCCACCGACTTGAGGCAGCAGGAGGTCAACGCCAAAGGGGGCATTCTCACAACCTCGCGCCTTCAGTTCTTCTTTGAGTTCACCAAGCATCTCTCTGAGCATCTTGGGCGTATAGCGAGCTCCACCGACCGTGCCAAAGCCCCCGGCAGCAGTGACAGCAGCAGCCAGCGTTGGACCAGCTACTTGGTCCATTCCTGCCAGCATAATGGGGTGCTGCACGCCCAGCAAGGACGTCAAAGCAGTCGTAAGCCGCGCCATGATGTACTTAGGAATCAGAAGACGTTGGGATTTGCTCTCCGGAAGAGAAGAAAAAAAAGGTAAACAAGGAAACGGAGCTAGAGGACCGAAAGTGACAGGAAGAAAAATGAATATGTATACAATAGCTTTTGAGATCAACAACAATCAGCTGCAGTCATTCCCTTTCTGTCTAGGACTTGATCGGGGCCGAGGCAATTCACGATTACTAGGTATGCCTAAGATGTACCTAGGTTAGGCAAAATAGCCTCTTGGAGGACCTCAGCTCCGCACGCCGCACCTACCTAGGTATATCCCTGACTCCACGCACAGTTCTTGCTGATTGAGGAGGCTCGCTGGTGCGCCCACATACAGTATCGCATGGGCATGAGTATTTGCACGTTTTGATCAAGTCGGTCAGTCAATTAATAAGTTCAGATTCTGCATTGCTTTGCTAATCTCCTCGCTCCCTATCTTTTCGCTCCTCAACCTTTTCGCCCCACATTGTGGCCCGAGAGAATGGATGACCGGAACGATCCGACAGCTAGCTTCCCGGAGCGCATGCGGTATGCGGGTGCATAGGCGCAGACTGACACTGTCAACGCGGTCTTGGACAACGTTGATAATGCTGAGAAGCCCCCAACGAGATGACATTTTGAACAGCTTCTGCCATAAAGAATTGAAGAAGCTACCAATTTACCTCTCCTCGAGTTCCTGTGACTGCAAAGGCACCGTTTGCAGCGCTTGCAAGCATGTTGTTTTAGAGTGACGACGCCAAGACTTTACTATGGATCGGGATTATCTAATATAAAGCTTGAATGAAGATCAGTGAGCTTGTTGGCGGTTGTGGATCCCCAATGGTCGTTTCTATCCACTCACTCTGCGCCCGTATTCCTATGTCGTCATCCTATGATGGGACCCAGGACCGTGAAGTGGTGGTTGGCTATCAGAAATGGTTACACAGACTTCGAGAAATTACCTGGAGCCGGAAGCTGAACGGCCCAGGCCGTGCTGCCTCACATCATCGACCCATCCAGCAAATTAGTTTCTGCCCTGATTCCAGTGGCTTTGTTGGAACTATGACCTAGGTATCGCATTCACGGCCTTTGTCCAGATTTTAAAATGGCCAAGCTCCCAGTTCCCAGCAGCAGTCGTCCCTGACACCATACACACCACTCCTCCATCCCACGCCCAGCCGTCTCCTCCCGGTGTCAGCCCTACCAGGACCCCCAGGCCAAGATGTTGAACCACTACGCCACCTCGGCAGTGATGCTAGCCCACGCAGCAAAAGCAGCAGTGCCCCTCTACAGCAACTACAACTTCAACCCCCTCGAACACCTCGGCGGCGTGGCCCCCTACTTCGAGCCCCTCGACCCGCCCACCGACCCCGCCGCGCCCCAGGGCTGCAGCCCCGTCCGCGCCGCCTACCTCGTGCGCCACGCCGCCATCTACGCCAACGACTTCGACTACGAGGAGTACCTGTCGCCCTTCATCGAGAAGGTCCAGAACAAAACCGGCAACATCACCTGGTCCACCATCCCCCAGCTCTCTTTCCTCTCCACCTGGGTCCCGCCCGTCACCACCGCCGAGCAGGAGCTGCTCACCCGCGTCGGCAAGCTCGAAGCCACGCAGCTCGGCGCCTCCCTCTCCTTCCGTTACCCCGGCTTCGCGCTCCCCTCGCGGATCTGGACCTCCTCCGCCGAGCGCACCTACGAGTCCGCCAAGGCCCTCATCCGCGGGTACGAGCCGGCCGGCGGCGACGACGCGATCGGCCTTGTGTCGGTGTACGAGGCGGACGCGGGCGGCGCGAACACCCTCACGCCGTACAGCAGCTGTCCGAAGTACAGCGGCTCCGCGGGCAGCGAGCAGGCGGCCGTGTACCGCGAGAAGTTCACGAAGCCGATTGTGGCGAGGCTGAATGCGGCCGCGCCGGGGTTTAACTTCACGAGCGAGAATGTGTACGGCATGATGGAGATGTGCGGGTACGAGAGCGTCATTCGCGGGTCGTCACCGTTCTGTGATCTGGATCTGTTCAGCGCGGATGACTGGCTTGGATGGGAGTACACGGCCGATGTGATGTACCACTACAGTGTGGGGTACGGCGCGGACTTTGCGGGCGCCGTGGGCTTGCCGTGGGTGAATGCGTCGGCGAACTTGCTGATGGCGAACGACGAGGCCGCGAGTGACGTGCAGGATCTGTACGTCAGCTTCACGCACCGCGAGCTCCCGCCGATGGTGATGGTCGCGCTGGGGCTGTTCAACAACTCCGCGTTCGGCGGGTCCCAGGCCACGCTCAACGCCACGATGCCGTCGGACACGATCAACCACCGCCGCGCGTGGAAGAGCAGCCACATCCTGCCGTTCATGACGAACGTCGCGATGGAGCGGCTCAACTGCAGCGGCAGCTACGGGTACGCGGACGGGGAGTACTACCGCGTGCTGGTGAACAACGCGCCGCAGCAACTGCCCGGGTGCGGCGATGGGCCTGGCACGAGCTGCTCGAGGGCGACGTTCGAGGAGTTTTTGGGGGAGAGGGTGGAGGTTAGTGGCGCGTACTCGGCGACGTGTGACACGGTGTCGGAGTATGACAACTCGACGGATGTGTTGACGATTTATACGGATACGGAGGCTGGGAATGGGACGTTTGTGGGGAAGAGGAACTTCTGGAGTCAGGAGTAAAGGCGTCCTACTACTTCGAGCCACTTAGATTTAATAACCATACTACCAGATTTCAGACCACCGTCGCGCTTGGATAGATACTCGACCCAGCATGCTACTCAAAACTCCGTCGTCTCGCCTCTACCACCCCACATGACGCCCCCAACCCGTGCGTATTCCCAGCTGAGCAACCACCGCCCTGCCAGCTCACGGGGCTCTTCTTCTTGCCCTACGCCCACCGAGAAATCCTCACCCACTCTACTGCAGCGCAGCAGACACTGTGATCTCCCACTGGCTCAAGGTCGTCAACTGGGGACGTCAGGAATCTTCCGGTGATCGCCTAGTCCTGCGGTCCCCGTGTCGAGTCACTTCCAGGGCGGTCCTGGCTATGCCATACCCGGCGGCTGCCCAGGTGGATTCCAGAGGCCTTGCCCAATAATGCTATAGTACGACAGGTTCAGTATCAGCAAAAGCTGTGAGAGCCCTGCCTTCCAGACCTGCCATCCATGTCTTCAATGAGTTAAGTAAGATGTATAGGCTTTCAGATTTGCCTCAGGGCCCGATCGGGACGATACGAACTTGCTCGTGGTAGCTCAACCCTGCTCCTTCCCAATTCCTTGGTCGCAAATCGAGAAGGAGCCTTTCGATTAGTAATAATACGCGTTTTCCTCTTTAGTACAGCAACATCTTCAGAGCCTCTGCTCTGCATGTCTTGCCCTGTCAGTATACCACAAATAAACTTTCACCATCGAGGGGACCTGGCCAGACGCTGCCTACTTTTGATCTATTCGTCGGCACCCATCGCATTTCAACCTTCACAGCATCATATCACACTCACCATCAGCCAGACCCGCCCATCATGCCAAACGAAGTCGCGCCGGCCATTATTAACAAGGTCTTTGCCGAGGCCGCGGCCGCGACCAACTCCTCTGCGCTCAGTGCCGACATCACAAACCACGGCAGAGTGAATCCACATGACTACCACGTACCTGCACCGAAAGATGTCAGCAGTACTTTGCAGATGCTACTGGCGGCGCAAAAAGAGTGTCTTCTCGAAAAGGCCGAGCAGCTCCGGCGACTCGAACAGGAGAACAGAGACCTTCGCGAAAAGAATCTTGTCCTGAGCTTGGATAGCAACACAATACTTGTCCCTGTCACACATCGCAAAAGTCATCAGAAAAGCCCAAGTCGCCGCAGAGAGAGTTTCACAAGCAATTCCTCGGACCTGATTGAGTTCAGCCCAGAAAATTCCCCCGTACCCAGACGACGACTTCAACCCCCCAAGTCCGACTTCAGCCGGTGCGCACCCACGACGATCGACTCTACTCGAGAACCTCTTGCAACAGTGGCAAGTTCCAACACATACACAGCACAGCCATACCAGCATCCCCATCAGGCAGCTCAGCTCCAAAACACCGACTTGATTGACCTTTGTTCACCAGAAAGCGGTAACTCGACTTCTCTTAGGCCCGGGCCTAGCAAAAGCAACGCCATGTCGACCGAAAATCTGTCACCTATACGTATTTCGGAGAGAAAAGGGGAGACAGAATCCGAGGCTGAGAATCAGCTTATGGTCAGTCCGCCAAAAGGGAAGGCCGGAGAGTCAGATACCACCGCGGTGATCATCACAGGTCTGCCGACGGAAATCACCTATCACACTCTGCTCCTCTACATTGCGTCACGTCGCCCTGGAAGAATAAAGGAGATTAAGATCACAAAATTCTTGGGACCAACACGGGCAGCCCGAATTATTTTCTTCACACACGCAGCAGCAATGCGGGTGATGAACTGGAGCACGACGCGGGACACCAAGCCAATGGAAGCGTACATCAACGGCGAAGTTGTGTACCCCTCGATATCATGGTATGGAAGCTACGTCGCACCCTCGGAGCCCGCTGGTCGCAGCCGCATCATTATGGTTCGCGGACCTCCGGCAGTGGTGACCATGCAAAACATCACCTTTGCGTCGAGGCAAACAGGTTTCAACCCCGAAGTCGAGGATGTGATTTTTAATTATTCGCAGTTCAATGGGTTTGTCACCGTCGAATGTCGTTTTAGGAGTGTCAAGGACGCCTGTATGGCGAAGGGGATTTTGACAGCTTCGCTGCCGTATGTGACGATACATTACCTGCCTGATACATGCGAAACAGGAGCAGCTGCGTCAAATAGTTATCAGCCGAGAGGGAATTTGACGTGAGTCGGGGACCATGGCCAGGAAAGACGAGCTGTGTGAGTGAAGATCAAGGAGTTGACAGCGAGTGTTGGCGCGTGACCCAAGGAGGATCAGTGGCGGAGTCGGATTGTGAACTCGGATCGTCTGGATCCATCCGTTGTTATTGAGATATCGCATCATGCTTGCGAGCAATGTATCTAGCTATGAAACTAAACCACTGTCAGGGTAGTGCTTACAAACAAGACCATCAATCCATTCATTGCAAGAAGGATATCTTTGGAAAGACCCGCGGATTGCTGTGACGGGAGAAGCTTGGGCCAAGTACATCTTCGTAACGTTCTGAACCCTTGATCTCGTGCTATATGGTATGTGGTTCTGCTGGTTATATTCACCTAGGCATGCCCGTTACGCTTGGCTATCTCGGCAAACTAGTCCTTGAGCCGCGAGCAGGTCGCGCCCTTCTCGCGCAGTTACGTGGGCTTGGAATTCTCGAGACACTGCGCACAAGGCTCTCTTACTCGCGTTGCAGGTCTTCCTAGACTCAGGCTGTGTATGCACTAAAGCGCATTGCTAGTAGCTTTTGCGTTCGTCTAGTTTATGGAAGGCGGCGCCGTGACGGGGCCTAGGGGCATACGCGCCATGCCTCTCGCTCCGCTGCTCGTCCTCAGATATCAGCTGCTCGTCACTTGTCTGGAATACTTAGCTCAACGGTGCCCGGCTCCATGTTGAGTCCCTCTCCGGGACGGCCATGTGTTTTGCTAGGCGTTCTTATTTGCTTCAAGTCGTCTGCATATACTGAAGAGTAGACGCGAAAGTGGTATTGAAGCGTCGTTTGTGCATTGTGACGCCGCCTAAAGTTGGAGCGTGTTCTGAAATGGTTGAGGTGGAGAGCACTAACAGGATAGGTAGCATGCCTGCGGGGCGCTTGTTAGTGCGTTGATGTTGTCGTTGAGGCAGGGATCAGCCAAGGTCTTGCAGTGAGACATGGGAGACCCCGGCCTTGAATCTTCAAACCTCATCGTCCTGAACTGACATCCTTCTCACGCCCACGCCCACGCCCACGTCCAAATCCGTCCACTGCAGACATGTCGTCCCAGGCTATGAACCGATGGCACCCCTTTCCGCGCATACGGAATCATGTGCGAGCACTGCATACGGAGACCACCGCCAACGCCACCACCGCCGCCATCGCGGGCAGCAATCACAGCTTGACCAAGACGCTATCTAGACCACGGCTGCAACGGCCCATCAAGCCTCGTTACCTACCAAAATCTCGCACCATCGTCTCCACGGCTCCTTTGCTCGCCGGACGGGCTTCACCGCATAACTCACACACTGGACCAGAAGCTCCAGCTCCGGATGCGGGCCCGCGACGACTCGCGCGGTTGACCCGTTTCGTAAGTGGGACGGACGGGAGAAGTCTCAGGTAAACCACAATGGCGTCCGCTAAGATGATTATCCGCCGCCGAGCGCCGTCGTTGGAGAAGGCACCGCCACCAACGCACTCGCAACCCGCTTGTGCCAATGCAACTGCTCAGAAAGGTTCAACTTGGCAAGGCGAGAGGCTCAGAATTCCGTCTGTCTCCAAAGTACAGCCGCCAGAGCACCCTCAACCCACCCGAGCCAAGGCAGCTGCTCGGACAAATCCAGCTCAGCAAGCGCAGGTGGGCAATGCCGTGCTCGAACCCGTGGAGGTCCGCCCTGAGCCCAACTTCACTCATAGTTATGGGCTAGACAATGGACGCCCACTCCCCTCTGACTTCTTAAACACCTGCACGGACTGTACACTGATAATCGATGCATACCGCGCGGTTCATGAAATGTACTATATCCTTTTCCAAAACCATCCCCTTGCCCCAGATACACCTGGGAAACTCGTAGAGGAATTCTGCGACCATCCAGACGCCTTAGCCCACCTTTTCGAATACATCGCGCACATCGTCCCAAACCTGGCGTCCAGGGGCTGTCGGATGATCGTCGTGACGGAGCTCTCTGGATATGACGTGCCGGCGCCTCCGGATGTCGAAGTTATTCGGAACCTTGAGAAGAGAGACGCGTATCCTACAAAGGACATCTTCCGTGAGCTAAGCATGCAGACGAAAGCAAAAGGTCCTTCGAAGCATAAGTGTATCTGTATCACGCGCAGACAAAGAGGAAAAACCAATAAGATCGGTCGAAAGTTGCCTTTGCACAGTTTGCTACGAGAAATTGGGCCCGTCCTGTGTCCTTTACATCTGTGGAAGATCGATGTCTCCAAGGATTGGTTCGCGCGATGGCACGATTGGTCATCACCTGTGCCACTCGGCGGCGACTCGAATCACGGCGCACCACACGAGGCGCAACCAACAGTGGCCCAGACTGAAGAGGCCATTGATCAGGAGCACAAGCTTCCGGACTCGGCGGTGACTAGCGGCGACACGCGCGGAGGATGGTGGACCTCAGGGTGGGCGGCTGTCAAATCGTCGATCGGACTGAAAGGCAGCTCATAGGGGGCGTCCTGTCAGGTGGCATCAGGCGGCCACGATTCCGCTCCTCGAGCGGGAACCTCCGCTGAATCTTGTGAAGAACATGCTGTTCCACTCGCACACCAAGCGCGGCACGGATTGGTAGCGAATCGATGATTTTTGACACTCATCTGTCTTCGCAGAGCTTCTTCGAGAGCTGAATGGCCTGAGATGGGAGACATTTCACACCGGGAACTGGGTGAAGAACTGGGGAGACTAAATGTGGGCAGACGGTCGAGGCATGATGAGGCTACAAATTCCGCTGTCTACCGCGTTTCACGAGGCTGATTTCGTGTCAGTTTCCCAGGTGGCTTCTGATCTTTGCGAGGACCAGTTCCGGCTTCTCGATATGGACGCTGTGATTAGCTCCCTCCACTACAAAAAGCTCAGCCTGGGGTACTCTAGAAGCAATTAATCTGGAGTTTTCTATGCACAACGGGTCAGTGCTTCGAACTCAGCCTTCAGAGACCAATACGGGACGGACTCACCAGGCGGGCAAATCCAATCCTGGTCACCCACCACCACCAGCGTCTTCGCTGTGATTAACTCCAACCTCTTGGTATAGTCAAAATACTTTTCGCTCTCCGAATACAAGTCATCTAAGCCCATTGGTCAACAACCCTACGTCCCCCCCCCCTCCGGAACGAACCCACAAAGTATATCTTGCGGCGGGATAGGTATCAATGTGCGACAAGAAACTCACTATGTGATTCGGCCACGTAGACGGTATTGAGGCTGCCCTGCAACGCGGCATCTGGGTCAAACACCTCCTTGTACAGCGGCATGGACGCGAAGTGCACGAGCCGGAACTCCTGGTCGCTCGCGTACGCCCCGAACACTTTGTTGCGCAGCATGTCCTCGGAGAAGCTGGGCGCTTTGGCAAGGCGGCGTTTGAGCGTCTGGATGGCGCCCTCTTCGTCTGCTCGCACACGAAGGCGGACTTGGTTAGCCGCCGCCTCTCGGGTCTCTACACGATGGGGTCCATGGGCATCGAAAAAGACCGGCTTACGGTGGTGCGACGGCGCCGTGCCCCTCAAGATGAGATGCGACACGCGGGCCGCGTACTTGATGGCAAAGTGCTGCGCGAGAAACCCGCCAAAGCTCCCGCCGCAGATGATGGCTTGCTGCTCGGGCCCCGCGAAGTGCATGCGGATGCCCTCGATGTCGTCGACGAGCTGCTCGAAGGTGTACGGTTTGGTGTGGGAGCTCTGCCCGTGGCCGCGGAAGTCGAAGGAGAGCACGCGGAAGCTGTCGCTGAGCTGGCTGTAGATCTTGAAGTCGGATTTGTGGTCGCCTATCGCGGTGTTCAGCGTGGAGCCTAGGGGCTGGAGAGGTGAAGTGGAGTGATTGGGTGCTGGTCTTACCCATGCCGCGACCGCCATGGAGTGTGATGATGAGAGGCGCGCTTTCTGGCCCGCATAGGCGATAGGCTAGGTTCGCACCGTTGATCTGCACAAATTCCACCATGGTAGACGATTTAAAGCACGGATATGGCAACTGCCTTCCTGGCTCGACACGTGATGACTCGGAAAGCTGTGCTGTGGGCGGCATCAACGGACACAAGCTCTTATCGTGAGATTCTGCCGGGACGAACGACCTTGATATCCGAGATCGCTTGGAAGTTTCCTTGGACCCTAACCCGAGAGATTCTATTCAGTCATAAGACAATGGAATTCGTTCTATGACTTGCCACTTAGCCACGTACAGAAGTGCTGGCACACCGGAGACTCGAGCCCCACCATGGCAAGCATAACGGCAGGCCCTCGTTTTCTTGCCCATGGATATATTTCGGACTCCAGAGGCCAGTGGGTAAGCTGGCAAGCTCAAGGATGAGAGGATTTTGCAACAGGAGGATGAAGCATTCTCGTTACCCACTGAAGCCGAGGGACACGATGGGTGGTTCAGTGACAAGGAGCGAAAGATCAGTTGGGAATACCCGGACGAGCAGGTCCGCTTTTGCAGGGCCAGGGCACCTTGAGCCTGGCCTCCAGTCACAGTGACAAAGCTTGAGGGGGCTGGAAAAGAGAGATGCTTGGGTCACGTTTTCTCTACATCTCATGGTCATCCTGTCCCTTGACACACCTACACAAGCCCCAACCACCCAGACGGCTTCCCACCCGGCACGGCTCTCGCAAGCAGAACGACCATGGTCTGGTCGCGGACGACGAGCTCCTCTGTCGGCTTTACCGCAACGCGCTCTACTGCCGGTATAGGATAATCCCTTAGCTGGAAGCGATACGACGTATCCGTGACGCTGGTAACGACAAAGTTCTCGGGAGAGACTTCGTTGCCATTGATGGCTAACTCGATCGGCGAATGGGTGCCCGCAGAGGTTGGCTGTTTGTGAGCTTCTGGAGAGACTTCCACTGTCCATTCCAGTGTGATTGTGCGTGGTGAGGAATCGGTCGCGGATGCTTTACACTCTTTGACGGATACTGGTCAAACATACAGCACGGGTCAGTAAACGCAGCACACTCATAAAACGCATATACGAATCCAGGTAAGACCCGGTCATATGCAACAGGACGGGGGTTTAAGATGCTTACACTTAGGTCTCGCCGCCCGCGCCATTGACCCAGCGCTCTCGATAGAATCCGACGGCAGCGCCGGTGTGTGCGCCGGCGTCGTACGCCGCCGAGACGCCGCCTCGTATGCGTGGGCCACTTTCAGCAGCCGCACGTCGTCGTACGCGCGCCCGGCGAAGGTCAGGTTGACGGGCACGGAGGTGTCGGCCATCTGACCCATGGGCACTGAGACGGTGGGCACGCCGAGGTGGCGTATGGGGCGGTTTCCCTGTAGGCACAAGTGTTGTTAGCCAAATGTTCTGCGATGCTGCAGCTGGTTCTGGACTTTCTAGCCAGCACGGGGCTGGTGGAGGGCTCAGGGCGGGGTTCGCCTTACGTTGCTCAGCTTGACTCCGTTGCGCCAGCTGGTATCAAAGTGTTAGCAATCTGTTCATGCGATGTTGGAACGCAAAAAGGAGTCGCATCCATAAGATCGAACAACTTACGCATGCTCGGCCGCCTCCACGTCCTCATCCGCCTCTGCACGCCCAACATCACCCGCCGCAGGGAACACGACAACATCACACCCAACCTCGGCCATCCAATCTTCCAACAGCCGCTGTCTCATCCCCTCCAACGCCTTCAACGCCTCCCCCAATCCCTCCACCTCATTCACCTCGCCCTCGGCCGCATACTCACCTAGCCTTGCCCAGTGAATATCATTCGCGACTGGCCAAAACGCCAGCTCGGCCGCCGTGCGCATCCGCAGCGGGTAGATACTCTGCGGGTCCTCCAGCGCCGCCAGCGCCGCCAGCTTCGGATCCGCATTCGCCTTCAAAAAGCCGTCCCACGAGCGCGCGATGAGCGCGCCGCGCTCGGTGGCGAACCAGCCGGGGGCCAGGCGCGGGCAGTCCGCGGGGAGGAGGGCGGGGTCTTCGTAGGCGGTCACGAGCGGGAAGTCCGGGGTGGGCAGCACGGTCGCGCCGAGGGCCTCGAGGTCGGCGCGGGCGCGGGCCCACAGCGCGACGACGGACGGGTTGGTGTGAACGTTGGGGGACGCGCCGAGGTACATGGTGGGGACGGCGATGCGCAGGCCTGCGAGGGGCGAGGGCTGCGCGGCGAGGGCGCGGAAGGTGGCGGGCTTGCCGGGGAAGAGGTCCGTGGGCAGGGCCACGAAGGGCTGGTGGCGCCAGAAGTCGCCTTCTGTGATTGCGTCCGGCTGGGTGACTACGTCGAGGAGGGTGAGCATGTCGTCGACGGTTCTGGTGTGCGGGACGATCACGTCACACTTGTCGCGCGTCAGTAACTAGAAAACATACACCGCACCATCGGAAGTCTAGTGGACTCGCTTACAGTAGGATACAACGGCCAGTTGCCGCGGATCGAAATGCAGCCGCGACTCGGTGTATACGCCACCAGCGCGTTGTTCGATGCTGGGGAGCGGCCTGAGGAGACGGTCTCCTCGCCCATGCCGAAGGCTGCGAACGAGGCTGCGGTGGCTACGGCGGAGCCGTTTGATGAGCCAGAAGCGAATGCTGCGGCGAGATAGGCCGGGTTGTAGGGGTTTTCGGCGCGGCCGTAGATGCCGCGCTATCAAGAGTACGTCAGTCAGCTCGTGTCGTTTCATTTTCCTATGAGAGGGGAGGATTTCCGAACCTGCATCCCGCCACAAGCCATAGACGGCATATTCGTGCGCCCGAGCAAGACACCTCCAGCCTCGCGAATAGCCCCTATAGTAAACGCATCCTCCGTGGCTACGAGATCACGGAAAGCCGGCGAGCCCGCGGCAACAGTCATCCCCTTGGCCTTGTAGCTGTCCTTGATGGTGTATGGGATGCCCTCCAAGAGGCCCACAGCCTGGCCCGCGTGTCGGCGATCGTCGCTGGCTGCTGCATCGTCGAAGACGGACTGGTTGAGAATGGGGATGGCGTTGAGTGCGGGGCCTTGGCAGTCGTATTTGCTGATGCGGCGCAGGTATTTGGCCACGAGCTCGACGCTGGTGAGGGCGCCGGAGGAGAGGGCGGATTGGAGGTCGGCGATGGAGGCCTCGACGATGCTGGATGGTAGTGGGGAACCGGCTTGTATGTCGCCCATGGTTTCAGTTGTTGGTCTGGGCAGTTTGCGGTTTCTATGTGATGGCCCTTTCCACGAGGTCACTAACGACGATGCTGAGTTCACGCTCTAAAGTTTGAGAAATTGATGCCTAGCAAGAAACAGAAACAGGAAGCGGGCGGTTCTAACTTTTCCCCCCTTTTTAAATGTGCAAGACAAGAACAAAATTGTCTGCTGCGACCTCGCTAAACGTACCAACCGCGTGCGGGACTAAAAGCGGACGATTTTTTCCCTTGGCGACCGGCAGCGTTGGTGATTTTACGTGGTGTTTTCCCTTAAGTACAGGATGAGGCTATTCCTGCGCTTAAGGGAATGCACTTAGTGCGTGGTACCGGGCTGTGGGCCGACATCGGCGTGGTGCTAAACAAGGGCAAGATTCACTTTGCAAGTGATGGAGCGGATGGAGCAGATATTATGGAATGATAAAACTGTGAAAACATTCGCATCTGTTATTTTTGCTTTTGGTCTCGCTCTGTGAGCAAAACTAAGTAGCTGATGAGCAGCTGTACTGGTACCAAGTGGTACGTTAATGTGGATCCCACATTCGGTGGGGTAATTCTATACGCAGGCGGCAGGGTGCACGAGTGCGCTACTTAAGAAAAGCCAGACACCAAACCTACCAAGGACATATATGACCGTCTCGGTGCGAGGAGCGGGCGCAGAGTCCGAGTTGTCAGCCAATGCAGTTGACGTTGGAAGCCCGAGCTTATTCGTTGGTTTGGATCTGTGCCATAGCAAAAGTTCTCTCACGAGCATATTCTGCTCCTCGCGATACTCTCACCTGACTTGTGTCTGGGATCATTGGACGATGCTGCTGTATTTGAGCTCCTGGGCATCCTGCCACCAAGCAATGTACACTTCGCTGATGCTCGCACCGTCCGTGAACATTCGGTGCTTCCCTTGGACACATTGAGCCACGCAATGTGTCTATGGATGGGTTTCCTCTGGCCCACAAATACCTCGAGCCTTCCTTCGCCTGAGGATATGCCCTCCCTGGTAGCTATCTTCCCGCTCAAGCTTAGCCTCAGTCCGTAAGTACATAAGTACTTAAGTGCGGAGCCCCTCATTGCCCGTAGCCATATCACTCGCCAAGTACATAGGTTCGCGATATCTTTCTCTCCATGCTCTTGTTCCTATGTTATTTCCTCGATCAATCGTCCCCCTCAAGGTCATTAACGTTCCAGGGAAATTCCTCAGTGTTTGCTGGGTTGGCCTCGTGCAGGCGGGCCCAGCTCTGAGCGCACTGGTACTGCAGGACGGCTCTGAAAGCGTCAAATTGACGCTGCAGCGCAGTCTCTTCCTCGTCTAGAGGGTCCATCTCGCTGAATTCTTCCCAAGCAGCGAATGTTGGGACAGTGTAGCAACTCAGATGATTCCAGGTCAGGATCCCACCCATCTCCCTTGTCAGCATGTCCAGTACAACTGGCTCGGGCCCTTTGCTGCCGTTGTCGGCTCCCAGCAGTCTGCGACACTTAAACAAACGATCATTCTTCCTTGATTGGACGTGTTCTGAGCCAATGCAAGTAAGGTCGATATGGTAAGCGCGCAGCGCGACGGCGTTGGGAGTCCTCCTCCAGTCTCAAACGCAGGTGCTTTATGTACTTTGTTCTTCACTCAAACTTGCAAACATATGCTTGTATCGTTCTCGTCTTCATGTGCACTCAAGTGCTCTTTATTAGCACAGGCGTTCTAGAGTATAGTCGCAGAAGTCTACTCCGAACTGTTTTGAAACAGAGGCATATATTATAAGGCCGCGTCTCCTAGGTTATCGCCCAAGACCAAGAGGTTCTAGACGTCGGCCACCTCGACGAGACAATACCATGGATCTGGCAGACTGGCATCATTGTACGTCTCGATCAGTCGTTGTCTATATAGTCATCTGACTCTCAGTCTAAGATGACCTTATTGTCCTGGGCCTTGTTCCTCTCTATCTGTCTTACCTAGGTAGGTAGTCGTCGTACTATTCGTCAAAATTCAAAATGATCTGACAGCCCTTATGTGTGCTATTCCTTTCAAGTATATAACTGCTATCCTGCTCAAAATAAGTGTATCATGACTGCTTTGTCTCATTAGCACAATATTCCCTAAGTGCCCTGGTCCCTGAAGTGGGATGAAGTGTCTGCTCTCTTGAATAGACCTGAGAAAAGGCTCCCCTGCTTGTGCCCTTCCGCGATGAATTTGAAAAGCTCTCTCGACAGCAATTCCAACATCCCACGATAGCCTCCACTCCTCAGGTCTTGAAAGCCCCGTCACCTTTTGGCAACTTTTTTTTGTAATCGTCGAACAACCTTCTCCTCAAAGTCCTTTGCCATGGTAGCCAGCACGCTGCGCGGTACCGTCCTGGAGCTGCAGCTGGGTATCCTAGCACTTCCTCGGAACCAGCCAATGGATCTATCGCTAATAGAGATCTTCCTCCAAAGTCTTCTGATGTAATTTGCTAGAATGGTAGTTGTAGTCAACTTTTGAAGTGCAAAAGATTCGGGCTTGTACTCGCCTGTTTGTCGACGAAGTGGGAGTCTACAGGTGGTGCGCGACCTGCTCGTGTTGAACCGTCTGACTGATTGGCGTCATTCCCCACCAGGAACAAGACCGTAGCAGTAAATATGACTTGTACAAATCAATCAGATTCCATCTCGTTGTCCGCGTCCTCCCAGACGACCTCGTCCCTCTCTGTCTGACTAGCGACATGCAAGCGGGCCCAGCTCTCCGCGCGTTGCCTGAGTAGAACGTCGCGGAGCACCTCGTACTGCTGCTTCAGAGTCGCCTCCTCTTGGTCTATGCGGTAGGCTTCGGCCAACTCCTCCCACTCCTCTAGGGACGGGACGGTGTAGCACTCCTCGCAGTACCACGCCGGGAATCTCCCCATCTCGCGCCGAAGCATGTCCAAGATTACCGTCTTTCCCTTCTCGTCGGCGTCTGTGGCCCGAAGAACCTTGTTGCAGCGCTGGCATTGGTTCTCTGGGGCGGGGCGCGCGTAGTGTGGGAATTGGAGGCGCGGCTGATTCAATGCGATGGCCCAGCCCTCCACAAGGGCTGGGTGCGCCTTGCCGAGACTTCGTGTCGAATATCGGTGGCGGCCACAGAGAATGAGTCGCATGACTGCAGGCTGGACAACCTCAACAATCTCGTAGTTCTCTCCCGCGCGAAAGCGCTCCAGCTGATCGATCGCGTTGTACAGCATGTCGTCCCATGTGTTGCGGCCATTGTCCTCAGCGAGATCGACGAAATCGGTGCACACGCTCGGTTTGGCGAGCTGTCGCCCGATGATGTTCACCTCGGCGTCCACAAGATTTTTGAGGCTGCTGAGCAGCTTGGGGACCGCAAAATAATCCGCTGCGGCCCAGGTCTTCATGTAGTATCCAAGCGGGTCAGTCTTGTGCCAGACATCAAGCGTCTCCTCGTCCAGGACTGTTTGTGAGAAAATCAGTTGCTTAATCTCCGTTGCGGGCGATGATTAGCTGGTACTACTTACCGCCGGCGTAAAGGAATGCCAATACAGCTGTGATGGCCTCTCCTTCGAGGAGGGTCGTATCAAGGTCCACGACCTTCGTCGTGGACTCCTGGGAACTCGTGTGAGCAATGAATGCGGGTAAAAGCCCAGGTGGCCCGGTGGTGCTGCTTACCTTGAACCCGCCAGCGAACAGCGCCTTGAAGTAGCTGCTTTCGATGGCTACAACCTTGCTGTGTATGTTCCAGAGATACTGAGAGCCGAGGCGGATTGCGGCATCCGGCTCCTCGCCAGTGCTTGATGTGCTTCGAAATTATGAAAATCAGTATCAAAAAAATAGAGAACAACGTATGTAGTTAGATGACACCACGTAGAACTTTTTACAACATCAAGCTGACAGCTTCCATGCAGAACGCCCAGGTGGAGAATGATAGAATTTGACTGAGTACATGCCCAGGTGGGGTGACAAACAAGGATCTGTGCATACCTCGAGGCAAAGACTTTGTTGTCTTGGACATCTGGCAGAATGAACGCCATTAGTTTTTTTTTTTTTTTTTTTTTTTTTTTGGATAATCAGCCAAGGCTGAAAACCATCGCTGAAAGAAGTACGTTGCAATTCGTGTCGATGAATAGGGCGGTGGATCAGTGAAAATAGTGATGGCTGTGGTTGTTGGCTTTGGTCTGAAAAAGGAGGGAGGAAAGAAAAGCCAACATTAGAAGGCTGAAAGGCAGCGTGGGTATTTATAGGTTGTCCATTTACTCCAATTCCGCACAGGCCAGCCAGGTCTTCACTCAATTCTGTCTAGCTGGTGCTAGAAGGCTCTGTGAAGCAGATGGCAGAAAGCACATTCGATCCTCTTCTATTCACAATATGTGAATGTTCAGTGAAGAGCTGACTCATCAAAACTGTGACCGCGAGGACATGGCAGTTTTTCCTTTCTAAATTTCCATCTCCAGCTCCAAAGTAGTCTGAAAAGTCGTCATCTAGATACTATATACCTAGATACCAAACAACTTGGATCAAACTTTGGAGCAGCATCCTGAACATCAGGAAACACTTGCGCATGATTCCCTGAAACTGGTATTCTTCAAGGCTTACATTATTGTCAAATCGGTGGAGGCAGTATGTAAGCTTGAGAACACCATGGAGAAGGGTGAGGTTATCGTGGAGGAATGCCTCTTCCTGGATGAGGTTGAGCGAATTGGGTCGGGGGGGATGAGTCTCTTGACTCTGAGGATTATGAGACGGAAGGGCAGTAGCCCAAAGAGTGGGACGGAAAGATTACATAGGTAGTCAGAGCAGAGATGGAAGAAGGCCAGGGACTATTGGACAGGAGACGAATTGCATTAGTGCTAAAGCCAGATGCCCAAAGTCGACTGCCCAAAAAAAGCGTGCTCAAATTGAACACCCAGAGTTGAAAACCTAAAGGCCAACACCAAAGGTGGCTCCACATTTAAGACTAATCAATTCAATATTCATGCTAATTAGTGAGGAACCTTTTGTTCCCTTTCGCCCTTAGTCTCACTTCCAGTCTTACCAAACACCATTTTCATATTCTCGCCCTTACTGACCATGATCCTGACTGGCGTCAGCATCAACTCTTCGTCTGAAGTCTTACCAGGTGCAACTGCTGCCATGTCAGATTTGGAATTGAAGGCGAGCATGACCAAGTGATGGGCCGCCTCCCAGCAAGACAATCCATATTTCCTGTTACTTCGTGCAAACGCCCATATCCGAATCAGCAGAAAACTTGCGGCGAACAAGGCATGCAGCAGCAAAATCCCCACGCCGAGGGCCCAGGTCGCAGTGGGGACGCCGTAGCCGTAGCCGTACTGCAGCACGTCGATAGAAAAAGCCGTATAATCCGTACCAAGCTCTTCTGAAGTGACAATCCGAGTTACGGTGGCAAGTGTGTTCTGATACAGTATACTCTCCAGCTGCAGTGATGAGGTGGCGGATGATGCGGTCGAGTTCGCGAGGGTGAAAACGTCGGTCGCCGAAGTCTCGTTGGCAGAGGCATAGTTGATCCTAGCCAGGCCATCGGCAAGAACCATGCCCAGAAAGGTTGGGCTGAATCCCGCCCAAGTGGTAATGGCGTCCTCCCCTGCGACCGCATTCACACATGGCGTGTATTCGCCATCCGCCAAGCCCGGTACTGACCCATACGCAGTCTCGTTGGCGACCCAGAGGGAGAACAGACTCTCGATGAATAAAGGATCCTCCCCAGTGACGTTGCTGGCGTGCGCAAATGGCAAGTTCAGGGCGTCGGCCCATCCGGCCTGAATGGATATCGGATGGCCAGCCTGCGAGAGAAAAGTAGGACTGGAAGTAGTCTGACATGCCAGGCAAGAGCCACGTCTGTGCGGCGGTCCATCTCGCGTCTACCGCACAGGCGAGAAGCATGCTCTCCGTTGAAGAGAACCCGGACGCATTTACCCATCGGTAGGGAAGTGTGATAAGAGCGCCCAGGGCAATGTTGCTACCGGCGTCGAACCAGGTGAAATTGGTGGTTGTTATGGGGCGGTCAAAGTTCCAAAGAGACTCGTCAAGTTTCACATTCGCAGGAGTTGTCGATGTCCAGGTTTCGAAGTTTGCCGTGGTGATATACGGCGGCATACTTGTGTTCAGGGTTCTGGCCGCGTTGTAATCGAAGCCATTGCAAGAAACTTGCACGTCAGGGGCGTAGACCGTGTCGAATATCGAGTCTGAGATGGTGTTGATAGAGTATTGGAGCTCATCAGGCACGAGAACTGTAGAGACTGGTGCTTCAGCAGCATTGACGTGTTTGAGAAATAGTCCGTACATGGCCAGGACGTTGGCAGGAATGGTCGTCGTCGTCGTGGCTGCCCAGGTGACATGTCCGAGTTGCGCACCGCCTTCATTTGGACGCGTACGCCTCCGAAGGGCTCATTCATGTTCATGAATGAGTCTGTGTATGTGATAGCGAAGGCTTTCGTCCACAACCCCATTGCGTAATTGTCTCCTCCCGGGCAGCCGATGACTGACTGCTCGGTGAAGCAGCTGTCGTGGGCCATGCTGCGGAAGAGAATTGTGGGCCATTGTAGTGAGGCGTTTCCTGTCAGGTAGATCTTGGGGGCGATACCAATGGAGCCGTATGGGTCGCTGATGCTCCACCAGCTCAACTTTGGGATGAGCAACGCGGCAGAGGATGCATTGGCGCCGAGGACGATAACGATGTTCAGTAGTACGAACAAAGTGTACCAAAACGTTGATCTCCGGAAGAACCCACGCCAGAAGGCCTTGGTGAAGAGGAATGACGCAGAAGGTGGACCATATCCCTTGACCATGAGCCATAGAGGAATGCCATCTTTTCCTTTGGCAAGCAGCGTCTGTGTCCAGAACCGCACCATATCGCACACGGAAGCTACGATGAGGATCTCGTGTAGTTTGACCAAGTATTGAAGTCCGTCGAGGATGGTGCTGTTCGTGGTGCTGTTCTTCTCAACGGTCGTGCCAAACACTTCGCCAAGATAAAATCTTGACGAGTATGCAAGCCATATGGCGACAGCTGTGCCCAATAAAGGGAAAATGTGGATAAGCAGCTTCCCAATCAGATTCATGAGTGTGTCGGGCTTTGGGCTCGACTTCCTGTTGGCATTTGAGGGAGTGGACGGCGCGGAGGACCGGTCCGTGATGTTGTACACCATGTGTTGGCCCTTCATAGTTGTCGGCAACAGCGGTGAGCTGGGCTGGTCTTGTCCTTGAAAGAACCGAGGAGACGCCATGATCCTAGTGCAGCACGAGGTGACGAGAACATGCCTGTCTGGTGGGTCAGTGGTGGAAGCGCACAGGATCGTTTTCGAGAGGGCTTGATCACTTATGTATCATGATTTGGAAATAAGGAAAAGTCCCAGAGTCCGGACTCGTTACAGTTTAGTAAAGGCGTGGAAGTGATATTTGTATAACAGACGCGATACTGAGAAAATTGACATATGGCACACTTCCCAGAGCAATCCTGCCGCATACTCAACACGGCTCTAGAGTTGCTGCATCTCCACTCATTTCCAGGAGATGTGGAATAGGACTCTCGGTACTATTGATTCAGCTTTGCCGAAGATAGAAGTCTACGCCCTGCGATTTCAATGCAGGCTGCAACCTTCATGGGCTCCAGTCAGCCCCGTGGTCTGTCAGCAGCAGGCATATAGTCTTCCCTATATCGAGAATGCCCCTCACTACAGGGTGTTCAACGGCTTTCCGCCCACTTGTGATGTTGATGATCGCAGCTTGGAGACCTCGGGATCAAGCGCTGGGCTATGCTCTGCAATGGGTTGCAAACCTGGTGGCATCCGACATGAACATATTGGAGTGGCGCTTGTGTGTTCACATGGGAGAGGGACGGACGCCTGGATCTGACACGCATCGCCGTTGCCACAGTTCAGGAGTGCAGCGGAGCCTTGCGCTCAGTATGATATCGGATCTCTGCATGAGCCACGATGCAACCCCCAAGAGAGGGCGAGCGAGTGACTATGGAATCATTGAAGCCGATCTTCCTCTTCTTCCTTACGTACAGACACGTTTTTCACCAAGCTTTGGGGTTATCGAGCCTACTCTGCTGGGGCACTATGGGCTGGACTTGGGAACCCCGAGCTGCTGGCGATTATGTGCCAACTGTTAGAGCCTAGGTAGACACTGCAAGGCTAGAAAACGACCAGAAGAGGCTCCAGTATATTCGGGGTTCGTGACGCATTGTCAGATCTTAGAGGATTCTTTTAATAACTTTCGCGGCTCGACGTACTAATCAAGTATGCAGCATTGCTTGCTCTTTTTCAGTGTGCATCGAAGCGAGTTGTGGCTGACAGCAAGGCACGAGAATGCCCAGGTGTGGTCACAGAAGGCCTAGCTCATGATAAGCTTTGTGACGATCGAAGTCTACTCTTGAAGGCCATTTCAATCCACTAAAGGCCATGAGCCTGTGGTGGTGGCTCATCTCGCTTGCTCGTACGCCACATGTGTCGTGTGAACTACTTTGATGCCATTCCCAGCACCCCTTTGAATGCCCGGCTTTCCCAGTTTGGGATACGTGAAAAGATCGCGACCGGAGTTGGACCTCTTACTCGCACCGTCTCCCGCAGTCAACACGGAGACCACGTTCGCAGATCCCCTCCAAAGCTGCGCCTCGTCATCATCTGCCCGACGTTTGATGTCCGGATCAGAACCGTCCTGGGAATCGAGCTCGAAGGCATCCTGCTGCGGATGACTGGCTTGGCCCACTCGGGGGGACACATGTTGACTGGCGTTGAGCGAGCCATGCCTGGTTTCGAAGGTTGAGCTGAGTAATGATGGCAGGTATCGTATGAAGAACGGCTTCAGCGAACTCGCTGAGGCACAGATCACGCATCCAGCCAGCTCGCCATACATCCAGGACAGCTCATGTGCAAGTCCCCATGTGTAGTTGTCGCTTTGAAAGAGTTGGACGGTGAGTGTGCTGTTGTAGATGGTAGCGAAAATGACGCTATGTAGTGGTTAGCTTGCATGAATTCCAATGTTGCATCAGGGCGTGTAGTCAGAAGCAACCGGGCCGAAAGCACTCACAATCCACCCGTGGCAAATAGGAAGAGCAAAGACAGCTTTTGACGCCTGGGCACCTGGAGAGGCACGACAATCTTCAACGGAATCAGCAGGATGATGAGGTCCATGCAAATATTGGCGATAGATGCCGCCACAAAGAATTCTTCCTTGTTGATGCATCTCGCTGAGGCCATTGCCGCTAGATTCCAGGACGCGTAGACTGGAGAGCACCCAAAGATACTTGTAAAAGCATATGCAATGGCGTACAAAATGAATAAACTGCCGATCACCTTGACTGTGATGCCGAACGACCGGTCGGGGGACAGATAGTAGTACAACACCAAAAGTGAGAGCTTTGCAAAGTCGGAGGAGAGCATGTAGAAGATATTGACTGGAATAGTCCACTGTGAAGAGAAGTATCAGCTCAGTGCCCGTCTTCAAGACTTTCACTATGTGGGGCGCTCTGTGCCTGGTGTGCGTACTCTGAGCAGTGCCTCATATTCGTTCTGGGTGACCTGCCAGAAGTTTCGAGCGCATCCGCCATAACGAACCACTAAAGGATGATCAGCCAACTGTATTTTTCACTTTTCTTCAAGGGGGAGAACTCACTGCCCATCGTACCGCCATAAAATGCCCAGCATGAGATCAAGGCAGCGCCGGAAAGGTCTGGCGACGATGTGTCAGCTCCCTGGTACAAGAAGAAACTTAGAGGGAAGCGTCGATAGGGGAGAGTGTATTTACAGTCATCCATTCTCAGTCCTACCTCGGTAAGACGAAGTCTTGTGAAGACACGAAGCGCGAATACCACAGTCGTGACAGCAAACAAGGCAGCGCCAACAACAGTCTGCGTGGACGCAAAGGAAGCAGCCGCCCATCGATCCTGGCCTTCAGGCGGGTTCGACATATATACCACAGACATTCTCGACGAAAGCTTCGTTTGTTTGCTATTCGTTTTGCACGCAAGAAGTGGTGAGTAGAGGGAAGGGCAGAAAATTTATCGACGAGAGAACCTCGCCGCCCAGGATATAGAGCACGTGAGAAGATTAAGTATCTAACAGTGACCACATCATGAAGGAGGAACAGACCCTTCGATCATCCCCCAAATTTACTTCAGTTGGTTTCGGGGGCAAGAAAATCATCGCTCCTCTACCCTGTTCCAACGATACATGTCTTGTGAGGCGAGCCCCGGAAATACGAACCAGGACCTGAAGAAGAACTCTGGAGGAATCGATCGGGCGCTCTGACAGTATTTGCTCGCAAGCTGATCAAACATCGACCCTGTCAGGAGGTTGTGCAGGGCTTTGCAAGTGGAATTCCAGGCTCGAACTCTTCACCAAAGTTCACTTACTTAAGGAGGGTCGGAGGGCCCGCAGCATCAGACCACAGTACCTAGGCTCACTCACACGTCAGCCTGAAAGCCATTCGGTACATCTCCACCAGGACGAGCTTTTTTATCTCTCCCGCATTATGTCAAGTTTTGAATCCTCATCAACAAGTCCGTGATCGGTGCCCCCGTGCTGCTGTGCCACGGAATGGAGAATTCGAGAAGGGGCAGATCGAGGCGTCCTCCTGGATTTGCCGAAGAGAGTTGGTCTTACTGCAGCGCGATACGTTTGTAATTGGATTGATCCACTCCGTTACGACCCTTCTGACTGCATATGCACATGTAGGGAGCTCGAGTTGTCATCTGCCCATCTTCTGATCTCCGCAGCCCACAAGTTCTGGTGTCTTCACGTCCTTATATATTCCCGTCGCCGAACCTCGCCGAGTTCATCTTCTTCATGAAAAATAGATGCAATATTTGCCATCGATTTACCTTGATCTATCCTTTTCTCAACCTGCAACGACACTATGGCAAGCACACACCCCTTCCAAGACAAGGTCATTGTCATTACTGGCGCCAGCAGAGGCACCGGGTTGGCCCTGACGAAATACCTACTCCTCCGTGGTGCCAAGGTCTCCATGGCAGCGACGTCAGCAGAGAACCTTGCCAAAGCGGTGGCAAGCATCGAGAACGAAGTTCCGGAGACCAAAGACCGAGACTGCGTCATGACGACGCCGGTGGATGTGCGGAAGTCCGAGGAAGTCAAGGCGTGGATCGAGGCGACGGTGGCGAAATGGGGACCGCTGGACGGTGCGGCCAACGTAGCGGGTGAGTTTTAATCTGTGAAGAGGACATCTGCACGATTTATAGAGCCTTGTTGACGTTTCCCAGCTGTGATGAACGAGCACATCTGGCCCATCGAAACCCTTCCCGTAGCTGAGCTAGAACACGTCCTCAGCGTCAACGTCGTCGGCACCTTCAACTGCCTGCAAAACGAGATGAAGCACATGAAGAACGGCGGCAGCATCGTCAACTGCGGCAGCCAGCAAGTCAAGTACGCGTCCGGCAACATGTCCGCGTACGCCGCGTCCAAGAACGCCATCCGCGGCCTGTCGCAGTGTGCCGCTTTTGAGGGAGGCGCTCGGGGAATCAGGGTGAACTTGCTGTGCCCAGGGTGTATTGATACCGATATGATCAGGCAGCCCCTGATTCTGCCCAGCGGGGAGTCGTGGACGATGACGGAGGATGAGAATTTGACGTCGATCATCAAAAGATATGCGAAACCTGAGGAAATTGCCTCGAGTATTGCGTTCTTGCTTGGGGATGAGAGCAAGTTTGTTACCAAGCAGGAGTGGTATGTTGATGGTGGATGGATGGAGGCGAACTATGCTGGTCAGTGAAGCGATCGTCTCTTAAGTGGATAGATACACTAAGGACCAGGGATAGAGCTCATACCTTCACAACAAATAGTAAACCCGAGACTCAAAATGGTGTATTCTGTCCTGACTAGATGAAGAGAACAAGATCAGTAGCAATTACCAAGTCCTTCCAGATAACACGGCTGGCAGCCTTGCATGCAAGGCTGACGGAACGAGCCGGAAATTTTATATGCGGACTCTCGAAAATCAGCTACCTACCAAAGTTCGCATACTCGGTTTGGACTGTGAATGCGATATAGTTTGTCCTGTCTGAACACACCGTGACAAGGTGGCGATGGCAGGTGTCGCTCAGATGTTAACTAGGTGGCGCGCATTGTCCGAGTTTGAGTGTGCTGGCGCGGTCTGGGATGGAATATGGGATGGTGGGGCCGAGGAAAAGGCCGGCGCGGCGTGATGCAGGACGGAAGATGTTATGTTGCTGGAGGGAGGACGGTGTTAGAGTTAGCGGAATACTAAATACCAGAATTTAGGTTTTCAGATTGAGTCTCTAGAGCTGCCCAGGTGGGGTAGAGGATATATGAGGTTGGGACTGGTCGTGGAAGGGAAATATAGGCTCCTCATTTCTTTACTGTGGTAGAACCAAGCTAGAGAGCAATATCGCAGCGTCGTCTGTCTCACTCGCACGACATCAAGAGCCAGGCTCCTGGATCGAGACGGATGTAACGCCAATGAGGCTTGCCATATTCCACAGCGCCATGTCTCACCAAAAGACCGGCCGCGTGTACTGTGTATACCCATCCACCGCCCATCTCAAGCCTTCCCAACAAAGGAAACACCCTTCATTCGGCCTCACCACCCTTCCACGCGACACCACAGGACAAAGGAGCAAAGATGCAGAGTGTTCGTTCGAGCTTCCGCAGAAGCTAGGCCCGTCGCCCAAGCCGCCACCAACGCCGTGCACGTGCAATGCATGCATGCGAATTAAAAGAAGTAAACACACCCGAAAAACTCGCAGACATGGAAAACCAGTCCCATTCTACACCACCAGGGCCCGCATAAGAAGAAGAGGCGCAAGATGTTCCAACAGCATCCTCCCAACACGGCCAGCATCCTCACTCACTCAGCCCTCCCTCAAAACCTCAAAAATCCCACTAACAGCAGGGACTTCCCTCCCCGACCTTCCAAACACAGCCCGACTCCGCGGCGAGCTCGGCTCCTTGAGCATCGCCTCCAACGACGACACCTCGCTCTTCCCACCATCCCTCTCCTGCTGCTGCTGCGCATCCCTCCTCTTCACAGCCGACGATGCCACGGCATCCCCGCCAAACAAAAACGCACTCATCAGCCTCTGCGCCAGCTCATCACCGCCGCCAATCGGCGACAAAAACTGCGGCCGACTGATCCTCCTGAACGCCCGCGGGTTGTCCTTCGCGCTGGCCGCGGCGTGGCCCGTCGCCGTGCGCGGCCGCATCGCCGGCGGTGCGGCTGAGAGGCTGGGCATGGTGCTCATGCGCTCGAAGGCGGGCTGCAGCATCGCGGGCGGCGCTTCCACCTCCACTTCCTCCATCATCTTCTTCGGCGCCTGCGTCGGGCTCACGGGCCTGCTGCTCCCGCTGCTGCTAGCCTGCTCTTCGTCCGAGGTATACGCCTGCATATGGCTGTTGTCGTCACCACCAAAGGAAAACGCGCCGAAGTCGCCCAGGGTCGGCCTGCTGCTGGCGCCGCCGTCGTCGACGACGGCGCCCCGCGGCGGGCTCACGGGCGGGCTGGGCTCGTCGATTTCCACCGCGACGGCGTCCACGCGCTGTTTGTGCTGCTGCATGATCGGCGTCGTCGCGCTGCGGTGCATCATCATCGGCGGGCTGGCGGGCGGGCTTGCCGTCAGGGGCGGGCTGAGCGGCGCTCCATTGTTGTTGGTGGTGCCGTTCTTGGCTGCGGCGGCGGCGGTGGTGATGTTGCTATACGGCGCGCTGACAATGCGCATACTCCCGCGCCACTGGCTCCCCGACACGGGGCGCGGTTTCTGGCGCGGCCAGTCTTTCGGTTCCGGGGGCCCGTTGAGGAAGGACGGGGTCGGGCGGAGGGGTTGCTTGTGCTGGAGGGTGGAGGTGGAGCGCAGGCGGCGCTGCTGCTCTTCTTCGAAGTAGGCGACGCCCGAGGAGACGGGCACGTTGGCCTCGTGCGGCGTGGAGTTGAGCTCGTCGAGGAAGGATCGGAGTTGGTCTTCCTCCAGGTTCTCGACGAGGTCGAAGAGATGGTCTACTGAAGAGCGCGAGCGGAGACGGGTTTGGGGCGTCATTTTGGCGGATGTGTGGTGGTGAAGCTGAGTCGTGATGGCGGTGTTGGTGGTTTGGATTCAGGGGTAGAGCACTGCTTGAGTCGAGTGCTGTGCGAAACTGATCAATTGTGCGGAAGAGCGTTGTTTACTTTGGGCAAGTGAAATATGCTCATGGCATTGGACGGTGATGAGTGTGCATTCCAGTCGTTGCTGTGGATTGTTGCTGGTGATGGATGTTTACCTGACGTTCACTTCCGGGGAGAGAGAAGAAAGATGCAGAAGGGGAGGAGGAAATGAAAATCAGCAAACAAAACGAGATATTCAGCAAATTCCGGGGAAAATATCAGCTAATGCACCGCACTGCAAACACTTCCTGCGCTGCCCGTTTAGACTTGTATGAGATTCCCCATAATTAAATGCAAATACAAAGTGATAATCTCCCGCTTTGGCAATCTCATCTTCGGTTCGGTGTTGCGCTTTGCCTAGCTTGGCCCAAGCACCGCGGCCTTGCTGCCCCCTAAACAGAAGCGTGGGAAATTGGCGGCCATAAGGATCCAAGTTTCAGCTTGATTCGACACACACAACCACGAACCACTGACCATAGCATCCGGCCGGGAACAGAATACCTGCTGCAACCCTGGAAGATCTCCAACTCATGGGGAAACGTGTAGTTGCCGATTACTGGTAAGATCGCCTTTTGGTGTGGTCTGCAATGAAGCAGAGATGTGGCCTTGCCAAGAATACGATCAGATCTTGCAAGGTTGTGGGGGCTATTTCAAGGGGTTTCAGGGGCAAAAACATTTAAACAATTCTCCGACGGCACCGCCAACAGACTAGTTGACGGTCAACGTCCTGCATGGCGCTACCGCAGGTACAGAGTACCGTCCACGATCCGGTGCAACGGCTCCAGTACTGACTGCTTCAGACTTTCAGCTGCCGCCGGTACCAAAGCTCTGGGTCAGTGCAGGTGTTCGATGACAGCACCAACAGTCCCGATGAGCTGCATAATCAAGCTGACGTGGGCATGCAGGCGCTGACGCGAATTGTCTGTTCTGAAGTATGAAACGGCATCAAGGTTGCCGTGGCATTTCTTCATCTTGGGCACACTGGTTCCTGGCCAGGGTCATCGGTCTGGAGTCGGTGTTGGCACGTTAGGCATCGAGAACTTTATCTGCGTGTTATGCCTTCACGCACGGAGGATCTTGGCTGCAACAGTGACAGAAACATAACCGCAGCCCACGCGGTGTGCAAGATGGGTGATGGTATTCCGACGTCAAGCTGCCATCTCAGTGTTGATATCGGCTATCGGACTTGTCAATCTCTGACCGAAAAGAGAAGCTCGTGACCAAGCATGATTCGCCCCAACTCGCTGGGACATCTCACGACGCAAAATATACCAGCTTGCCCTCCTTCCGGGCATCCTTCTCCGTGTAGCTGACCTCACTCATAGTCTCTCCCTCAGCATCCTTCAGCACAATCTTGCCGCCCTTATTGCCGAGCGGTGCACTGGGCACCTCAAACCCTCTCTTGCTGTGCGCACTCAACATCACATCGCCGAGCGTCTGCTTCCCACCCGCGCCCGTCTCAATCGTCCACCCCTTGAGCGACTGGTCCGTCGCACCCTTGTTCTGCACATACACCGTCTCGCCCTTGCCCACGCCAATCGCATCGCCATCCGGGCCCTTGGGGTTGACAATAGCCGCCTCGATGCCCACCGTCCCCTTCGTTGGGTGGCTCGACTGTGCTCCTGGTGTGCTTGTGCTTGAAGGAGTATCGCCACCCAACGCCTCCGCGAAAGTAGGGCCCGTCGCGTCGCCCTTGTCGTCCGTGGCTTCTGTCTGCGTGGCGAAGGCGAGGAAGATGCCCTGCCAGGTCTTGCCGTCGGCGGACTCGATCACGATGCCGCCGTCCTGGTACGTGCCATTCTCGCTGGCAAAGCTGCCGCTATTGCCTTGATTCATGTGGATGTCGTGGATGCCCGAGGAGCCGTCGCTGTCCGAATACTGTGACCCCCAAATGTAGATGGTGGACTTGTCGTTAACGGCCGCGGAGAGGAGCGGGTCGAGGTAGGAGAGGATGTCGTTCTTCTCGGTCGGGTCTTTGGGGTTGTGGGAGAGGAGTGTGCCGGCTGAGGGCGTCAGGAAGCCTTCGCGGAGGAAGTCGAGGGCGAGGCTATTGGTGCCGGACTGCTTGGTGAAGCCCTTGGCGAGGGCTTGGAGTTTGGAGATGGCGGGCTGCGTTGGGTTGAAGTTGGTCACGAACCAGTAGACGAGGCGCTTGTCTTTGTCCGAGGACATGATGTTGACGTCGGCTTCGTGGGACTTGGACGAGGTACCGTCGGTGAACTCGAGGTGGCCATGGTCGGTGTCGGCTGGGACGGTCAGTGTGAGAATGCAGTGCAAGAGAACCTGTGGGTACATTGCGGGTGAATGTACATACCTGTGCCGTTCCAGCTGGTCGGCGTGGCCTTCCAGAGACCGTAATTGGAGATGCCCATCTTGACTGATGGAATGCGGTGGGTTCTGAGTTGATCAGGTCGTTCGTGGTCTTGTTGAGTCAGAGTGGAAGTTGAGTACCTACCTAGGTAGGTAAGTAAGTGGTGACAGAAGTTGGAGTAATTAAATTTGAGGAGATGGAAAGAGCATATCAGTCGGCCCTTCTATATATGGAAAGAGGCACCTGTACCTTCTCTGAGAAGCCAGGAAACAGTGACATCACGAAACCGCAGCTGCACGATACCAGGCTACCTACCGCATAAACGCTGTGCAACACCACAAAGATCACCCACCACCGGCAAGTGGGTCATCCCGTACACCTCGATACGGGCATGGATCCAGGCACAGTGTCACCTCATCTTGACACTCCATACCCAATCAAGCCCCCCTGGACGGCGGACGAATAGCAACAGCCACTCAGTCGAGCACGCGTACCACGCCACGACGGCTTCACCTTCGCAAGCCCCATCCCCCACGCTAACCGGCTTCTAGCACCGTATCGATCGGTTGCACGGGCCTGATCACCAGTACGCTGTCTCGCCTTATGCGCTTGTGCTATAAGATCACATCACACCGATAGATGTGTCTGGGTGTCATCCGCGTGGACCTTGCCAAGCTGTCAAACACGGACGCACGTTCGCGGCGCCCGTCCGGCACAAAATGGCAAACCGGGTAGTCGTCCGGAGTGGGGGTTACTCCGGATGCTCTGGGGTAACGTCGATGGAAGCGAGAAGCAAGGCCCAAGGATCTCAAGCATTGTAGTGCCGTTCTACGGGCAGACATGCACGGGTAGGACACGGCCATACGCAACACGAGCACCTCACACCGTGAACACGGCATTGGCTGACTGGCTGACAGCTCTGCTGGTCCCTGCAGCACTGCCGCGCTGTTCCTGGAATTTGGGTGTGCGGTGCATGATGCGGAAGACCGTGGGGGCCCACGCACAGTGACGTCGACATGTTGCGGTGGTGTAACTAGCCGAGTGTGCGACACTGGCGGTGCAAACACAGCTCTAAGTTGTTGTGGTGGTATTATACGTACTAGGTATGTATCGCGGAGTCGCAGTCCCTGCCAAGAAGCCGACCTCGGGAGCCGAGCCGCTCGATCTCGCCGGCTTCAGCGTCTCGACCCCGGGACGCTTTCGGCATGGCCAAACCTCGTCAACTTCATCGTGACTTGCGTGTTATTCAATGCACGCTCGAGTCCTGTCCTGATCAGATCGATAAAGGACGATGGCTGCATAGAGCGCGTGTGCTTTACAGACGACGCGAGCGCTATGTCGTGAGGTCCTGTGGCGTTGAGGCATTGCTTATATCTCATTTGCACGACGACAATGCAGACGCCTTTCCCACCTCGTTTCTGCTTGAGACTGGCCTGAAGCCTTGAGATACGCATGCTTGCTTTGGCGATGGTTGCGGCTGACGCCTAGGTAGCCAGGCAGCAAGGCCTTTGCACTTGGCATGCTGCCTGTGCCACTCGGCCGCATCATCGACCAACAAAACGCCCACGGGTGCCTGCTCTCCCAGATTTTTTAACACTCAATCGTCGCCCTTCCCCCTCATGCTCTCCTCTGTCACCGCGTCCGACACATCTTCTTTCGGTGAGCATCACAATCACTTCAAGTCTCCTCAGATTTAATCAGATACGCAGGCCAAAGCCAGCTTCGATCATGGATACAGGCCTCCTGTTCGTGCTCTTCATCCCATATCTCATCATCGGCGTAGTCTTCGCCATCGGCATGTCCTCTGCGTTAGGTAAAGAGACCTCAGAGACATGCCCCTTGAAGGACGATGTATGCTGGGGCCCCGTCACGATCCTCGTGCCCTTACTCTTGTGGCCACTCTTGGTCGCTGCCTTTCTCTTGCTATGGCTGGGGCACGGATTATTGACTGCCAGGACCATTTGCGGGATTACCTTACCTGCAACGTGGAGGAGACTCGGGGAAGAGGCGGAAGCGGCGTTGAACATGGGACGGGAAGAAGAGGCTGTAGGATTGGTGGCGCTGCAGCCAAGGGAAATCGCGCGAATGAGCGAGGACAGCGCAAGGTCGGGGTCAATTGTGGGAAGTTCGCGTGCAAATGGTGAAAATTCGAGGGAGGATGAGCAGGAGGAAAGGGTGAAGCTGGCTGCTCGGAATGCTGGAAGGACGGAATTGAACCAGTCTGCCGACGGGTTGCAGGATGGCGATTTGCTTCCGGACGGTCCGCCGCCTGCTTATGGTGCTTGAAACGATGGCCATGTCGAGTTGGCGTACCTATGGGACACGCGGAATGGTTGTTACTGGGAAAGAGGCATGCTGGTCGTTGTGGCCTATTGTTGGGGTCCTGAGGTTACCGGCGACCGCATTCGACATCCCACATCGCGCCCTTTCCGCTAGTCGTACTCACAGGAGCGAGAACTGCGTCAGCTTCCACCACAAGAAGGCTATCGCGAGTCAGATCTGGTGGTGATTGAACTTGACGTCTCGGGCCCTGATATGGCGCAATAGCACCGCATCTACGCACCCTCACAACGCCTTGAAAGTCTGGGAGCGACATACGGGTTGACACACTAACTATCCTCGCCCTCGCCATGCTCGCTGTTCTCGTTAGAGTCAATCTCCGCAGCATTCGCCGCAACATGGAACCCCCTATCTACCGGTTTATGGCGACAAATGGGAGACATTAGGTTTGGAATGGCTGATCGTGGTGTCTAGCCGGCCTTAAAGCGGGGCAGTGAAAGTTAAAGATCTAGACCAGGGCCGCAACGGCCCGCATGGGAAAACTCGTGTTTGATATCGAATCTAATCTGTGTACAAAGAGTATTCTAAGCTCTAAGCGGCTGTCTTGCGGGTATCCCTCTATTTCTATCTCTATTTCTATGGCGTAGCCGCCTCTTGTCTGTACACGCTTTAAGCACGAGGCCTTCTAAACCTCGTTCCAGCCAATCTTGCACACTTTATAGCCGATTTCATCCCCACGCCCGACCCCCTTCCGTTTATCGACCATATCCTTCTGCAGAATCCGCAGAACCGCCCGCCCATCTTTTCGACGGGGACAAGCATCATAATCCACAAAAGCAGCCTCGACCGTATCCGTCACGCCCTCAAACCGCCCACTCGGCCGCACCGACGCCACCAGCCAAAACGTCCCCTCGGGCGCCAGCATCCGCGCAGCACAATCACGCAGCCAGACTGCGTGCTCGGGCGCATACACCACATCCGTCGCAACCAACATATCCGCTGTGCCCTCGCCCAGCGGCGCGTCCAAGCACGGCGCCGCCCAGTCCAGTAGACACGTCTCGACCGCCAGCGGCGCGTCAGCCGGAGTGTCGGGGAAGTTGGCAGCGGCGTTATCGCGCAAGTTCGCCAGCACAGCGGGGTGATAATCCGTAGCGACGATCTGCGCGTCCACCACACCCAGCCGTGGGAGCAGCTTCGCCATTGTGATCCCTACGAGGCCCGTGCCGGCGCCCAGCTCCACGATCCGCGGCGCGGCGCCCAGCGCATCCAACGTCAAGCCGAAGGACGAGGGCGAAGAGCACATCAAGTCCGAGACGACGATCGAGGCGCCCCAGCTCTGTAGCCCGACGTCGGTGTGGTCGGCGCCTGTGGCGGGCGTGCCGTCTGTCAGGCGGACGTGGATGTCGTCGGCCTGGTCGACAACGGAGAAGTGGAAGTCGCGTACGATGGCGCCGTTGTCGGGGGCTTCGTCGGCGTCGGTTGTGGTGCTGAAGGAGGCGAGGATGTACGAGGCTTCATCGATGAGGCGCTGGCGGTTGGAGTCGTCGTCGTCGTCATCGTCGGCGGAGGAGAGGAGTTCCTCTGCGCGCGCGAGGAAGCTCGTGAGCCAGCGGATGGCGAACTGGCGCTCGTAGTCGTCCGCGCGAAGGGCAGCGGCTTGCTCGGTGGTGGTTGTTCTAGCGTCGTCGTCGTCGTCGGGCTCGTCGGTGCCCGAGGCGTAGCCTGAGTCGACGGGAACCGGGGTCGAGGCGCCACTTGTTGCTGCGCTGAGGGGAGGGAGGTGTTTGGCGCGGCGGGTGGGCTTGCTGAAGGCGGCGGCGCGCGAGAGTGGGCAGTAGATGTTTGTTAGGTTGCGCAGGGCGGCGGCGATCTTGGCTTCGGTGATGTCGTCAGGGTTGGCGCTGCGCAGACGCGGCAGGCTCCTTGTGGGCGCCTCGAGGGCGGCCGCCGGACTCATTGGATGGGGTCGAGTAAACGGACGAGGAGCAGGGCAGCGAAGGGATATCGGTGATCGGGCGCACGGGGTCGTGGGCACGGTGTTGGCGAAAGAAGACAGTCTACCGAGCTGACAAAGGAGAATATGGCGACGGGAGTGTCACGACTGGTTGCACGAGGGTCTGGGCAATATTGCTACTGCCCAGACCCAAGCAGAATCGTCTTGCCAGCATGAGTCGAAGCCATCGTAGGCGCACACGGTGGGGAAGAAGGTGGAGTGTTTCGAGTGTGGAATGGCAAAATGACACAGGTCGGGAACTTTTTGGCGGTGTGGGTGGTTTCGGGACTTAGTCAGCACATTTCTCCCTGTTCAGGCACGGAAGACAGGGGTCCTAGCCGCCGCTAATGTCGGCGAGACCCGCTTTTACCCGTTCCTAACGACACTCCTTCACAATGTCCTGGAAGGTCCATGCTATTCTCTGGTTCTAGCACTCTTCTACTGATGCAGTTTGTTCTGCTAGGAGCGCACGTTCGACAGCTCACTGTACCTCGTCAGTTGCTGCAATCAATGCACCATGCTGCGGCCATGCCCTACAATACATTGCACAGATCTAGGGCACATGGCCCATGGGGAATGATGGCACTAAAACGCAGCTATTTAGAAGCATAAACATCAGCATCAAACCCCTACTCCAAGTCTGCTAGGACCTACTATTCAGGCAATCAGAGAAGTGTCTTGAGTTGGGGTGTGACCCTCATGTTCGTGCAGGTTGCCAGCTGATTGTTAGCAGACTTGTTGGACATAAGACTGATATGTGTGATATTTAGCCACACCTTGAATAGCCACTATTTCATTACGGGAATCTCTATTTCTTATGGACTTTCCATACCTCTGCCATCAGGCTTGAGGCATAGCTCTTCTATGCAATTTGAACATATTCAGAATGGTCCCTAAGCCGCACAACTCTCTTCTGCTTAGTTGATCAATGCTTATATCCTTCATGTCCAAGTCGACAGCACAACAGGGTTCCTCAGCTTCACTTGGCTGCCAATCCACTGGATGTAATACATGGAAGCTGCTGAAGCTTTCAACAGGGGGCCGGGGCCCCAGCTGGCAGGTGCCCAAATGAAGTACGTTGAAGCTGACAGGAAACTGGTATAAATACCTCCCCTGCAAGTTGTAACTTGCGCCAAATCTGCTTCCTCCCTACAACACCTTCAACCATTCACAACTTTGAACATTGCGAAGATCGGAAGATTCTCCCTACCTTTCTCTCCGTTACAACCTCCTCCGTCAAACCTCACGACCCGATACAACCCCTCGGCTTGCAAACGAAAAGCATTCCCTCTCCAAATTAAACAATGGTCAAGACAAAGGGCGCTACGCACCTGGCTAAGATCGCCAAGAATAAGCGCCTGGTCGCCAACTGCGTCGCAGCTCGAAACGACGCCGTGTCCGAGAAGGCAGAGAAGCGGGCGAAGGCAGCAGAAAGGTTGGTGGATCACGTAGAGCGGCGCAAAACCAAGCGGGAGTACCGGACCATGATGCGTGCCTTTGGCGGCCTGGGGCTCGAGGCCAAGGAGGCTCGGGAGAAGAGGATCAGGACGAGGCGCAACCAGAAACCCCGGAGGCCAGAGGCCCCCGTCGCCGACACTGCTGGAGAGGAAAAGTTCGTATTGTCCAATCTTCCCTTGTGTAGTCGAGAAGCCCAGCTAAGCTAAGTAACGGATCACAAATAGGGTGGAGAGTGTGGAGACTGCCGCTGCCAAACAAGGCTAGCTCCGGGAACCGGCGCACTTGTGGGTGGAAGTCTAAGACGACCAACATCAGGACAGAATGAGAGCTTGCTCGGCAAGCGTCCACGATAATCATATGTAGCTCGGTACATTCTCACAAACCTCTCCGATGAAGACAGTTGCTAACAATCGATAGGGATTTGCGTATCAAGCAAGCACACCGGAAAGATCATGCAGAATTCACTCCTTGAAGCGAACGTTAAGGAAGCGAGGTGTCAGCGACCTTTCGAAGTTCCAGGTGAAGAACCGCGCGAATTCCATCACGACGCTCTTGTCACAGATCGAAGGAGGACCTGACGCCCTGGGACGCGATACAATGGGCCGCATACAAGCTATCGTAGCATCTTAGACAGCGGCAGCAGCGTTCCTCAAAAAAGAGAAAGGGCTTAAAAACAAAAGGCTTTGCGAGCTTTCTGATTGGGGCGTTCCAAGCGCAGAAGGTTGTTTGCTGGTCTGCGCCCATGTCAAGATGATGCGACCGTCTGAAAGACACCTTGTTCTCGACCAAGAGGCAGTGAAGTGGCACGCAACATGCTTCGTAAGTTTAGGCAATGGAACTACATTATTCGAGTTGATAGACCCTGGTCTGTAGGTAAGACAAAGTCGATAATTTCGTTGAATTTCAAGGGAAGGATACGAGCTTCGAGGTGAGTACTCGCACTGTATCAATTGGTTGATTATTCAAGGCGCTGTTTTGTAGGACCTTACTCGCACATCTGAAATCTTCATTGAACCGGTGCTCAGCCACCTGTCGGTGGGCCCCCCAACGTGGCCTGTAAATCTGTGCCGCCAGCCTAGTAGCGCGAAGGATCGCCAAGGTCCCTGGCAGGGCACACAATGAAGCTAATCATATGAAGTCGGCGATCATCGGTGATTCTGGGTCCACGCATCATGTATCTTCAATATCAGCCCCATCCCATGTGCTTCGTTCTAAAGTCATCCCTCATCACTCTCAGTTCGGAAGTTTCAAGAACATCACGGGAAAGAACTGCCATCTCCATACTCGCCATGAACTGGAACCACCCCCTTCAAACCGCCCGTTTCCCCGTCATCATGCTCCCAGGCTACCAGACCCCCTCAAAACGACCCTCACGCTCTCCTGTAACGAGCATGCCATGAACCCACCGCTACGTCCCCGACTGGCACGCAACTCGTCCACGTGGAAGGCGCCTCCGTTGGCGCCTCCGTTGACACCTCCTGGAGCTGGCGGCGCAAAGCATGCGACGGCGCCATCAATCAACACGTCTTCGTTTTTGGACACGCTGATTGAAGTGTTTCGAGTCCGTGGGTAGTGCAGAAGGCGCAGGGGGGCAAAGATCGCGACGATCGAGCATCACTCTCAGCTAGAGCGGAATGATAGCGAGCACTCGGCTTTGGATGCGATGGTACGGGTAGCTACTACGGGGGAGGATGTGCGGGTGTTGATGAGGCCGGGGGATAGTATAGGGACGCCGATGGCTGTGAGAGTGGGGAGGGGGGGGGGCGATTGCGGTGGTGTATAAGATAGAGGACGAAGGCGCTGGACGTTGCCGGAGGCGAAGATGAGGTGTGTGTGCCAGGCAAGGGTGGCGCCAGAGACGGATTAGAGTCTGGTGAGTGAGAGGATCCGGGTGAGTGTACGTCTCTTTGTTAATGTTGCTAATTCCGGACTATAGATATTGGTGATGATGGTCTACCGAGCGGAGATGGGCCATGTCTGGAGCCAGTAGTATGTCCCGGAAAGGCGCACGCGTATGCCAGGTCAGATGAGTTCGGGATCCATGCGTTCCAACAAGTCTGGGAGTCATCGGTTGTTGCAAATGTCACCTTTCGAAAAGATATGCTACTCTAGGTAGTCCCGTATAAGCCAAATGCCGCCGGTCTCCACTGATCTGGTCAACCTTCTGTAGCGCGCCGCACCTGGCAACATGAAGAGAGCAAGGAAACAGGAGGGTCACCATCTGGTAAGATCCTTTCCGTCTCACGTCGTATGGAAAGAGAGAGCCCGATTCCCAGTCCGCGTCAGAGTTTTCAATGCTCTGCGCTTCAATCTTCAGACTGCCGGTACCTCGGGCTGCAAGTTCTCCTTCTCCTCCTCACCGTCCCCACCACTCTTCTCATCCCTCGCAAATTCCCTCGCGCCCTCGGCTACATCTCCACCAATACTCACAGCAGAAGCGCTCCCCCACTCCGTACAAGCGCCACAGTCACACTCGAACCCATAGTACTTGACCAAATGCCCCCGCGTGTGCCCGTAATCAATCGTCACCTCCTCGCCGGCCAGCAACTTCGCCACCGCGAAATACTCCATCCGCCCCGCCGCCTCGTTCCACCCGAACCGCGCATTCGGCACACACGAGTGGTTGATCCGCGACGCGACCTCGAACACCCCCGTCGTCGTCGGCCCCGTCGCGAACCCGTTGCTGTAGAGCACGCGGCGGTTGAGGGACTGGCGCTGGGGCGGGGCGCGGCGCTTGCGCGGCGGCGAGAGGCTGGGATTGCGACCCGCGCTGCTACCGGTGGTGGTGGTGGAGGAGGAGGAGGAGGCAGGCACAACAATGGGTGGAAGAACCGTGGCGACTTCCTGGTAGCCGTGCAGGGAGCGGTACGCCTTTTTGAGGACCGGTGGAAGGGCGTTGACGAGGGTGTCGAGCGGGTCGTGGCGTGAGCCGTCGTCGTTGAGCTGGATGAGGGGCCGCTCGGAGAGCAGGAGCGTGTGTGGGAGGATGTCGCGCACGGCGAAGACGCCGGCGCCTTTGCCGGGGGAGTGGGCGATTTCGATGAGGGTGTTGAGGGTGTCCGGGGAGCGGTAGGTGAGACCCTCTACGGTGTAGTCTGTCATGGGAGCGGTGGCTTGCTCCTCGGGGGTTTGTTCTGGGATTTGAGTGTTTTGCTGAGGTGGAATGGTGAGCTGAGAGTGAGTGGTGGTTGTGGTTTGAGATTGTGCTGTGTATGTGAGATGAGAGTCAGCACGGGTGTGTTGTTGGTAATCGCAATCTGTGCCAGCCATGACGCAGGTACGAAAAAAAAGGGAAAAAATCCAAAGATCTAGCCGAGGCTAAGCGCCAATTTTTGTGTTCTACCTTTTGTCGCGACGCAAGATTCGACGTTTCCGTCTTTGTTCGACGTGTTGGTGTCGCGCATCAACGTCTCTTGCAGATCTAGGCCGGCGCACACGGTGACTTGAGATGGTGGGTTGCGCTGACTGCGCGCTGCATCAGCCACCTGCGCGTCGAGCTGGTCGAGGGCGCGCGCTGTCAGGGGGGTCTGTTTCGGGAACTCGGGTTGCTGAGGCTCTGCGGGCGACGGCATAGTGGCGTTTCTTTTTGGTGGCACGAGAAGTGAAAAATTCGATGGTGCAGTTTCGTTGTTGTAGATGGAAGAAGTTCGAAACTCGCCACTTTGGAATTCAGGCCTGGACTTGAACTGACTCCAGATACAACAGGCCTTGAAAGTGGAGACCTCCCGCTCAGAACAGTCTCACTTTCCCCATAAGGAAGACCGGTTGGCCCGTAGAATATTACGAGCGAAAACAAAACGTCGTCTGGGCCTGAATTATGATCCTCCAACATGTCCAGAGCAACTTCTTCCCTACCTTCTGCCTGCTTGAAATCGCAGACTTCAACCTCCTTCGCCACTTCATCAGGACCATCTCCACGACCAGCTTACGCATACGGCGCCGTCTGCTTCTCGCACCATGCTATGAACTTGGCTGCCACTCCGGTGCCTCCCTCCGCCTCCGATTCCATGGCCTTCTCAACGCTCGCGGGAAGCCAACCAAATCTGCCCCACGGCCAGACATACGAGCCACTTTTAGCAGGCGTCAGTTCCGGGGACAGTGCCGCCCACAGTTCTGTATACGCTCCATACACGGTGGGAAAGACGAGAACGGTGTTCTGTGGAGGCGGAGCGAGATTAGCATGCGCCCCTCAGCCTCACGAAATCCGCGATCAGCTTACCGTAAACCAAGCATCAATCCCACTCCAGTGCCGCTGCAACTCCGAGGTCAAATTCCCGGGGTTAAACGCGGCATGCACCACCCCCGTCGCCGGCGTCATCTTCGCAAACTGTCTCGCAAAGAACACATTCCCGATCTTGGACTGCGCATAGTCCGGCTGCGGGCCCAAAACCTTGGGCCTTCCCTCGTCATCCAGCACCACATACCCCAGCTGCGCGGCGATCGACGCCGCCCAGAGCACCCTCACGCTCGCAGTCGGCGCCGCCTTCGCCGTCTCGGCGAGCAGCGGCTGCAGCAGGCGGTGCAGCAGGAAGTGGCCGAGGCAGTTGGTGCCGATCTGCACCTCGTTCCCGTGGGCGTCGACGGTGCCCTTGGGCGGGAACATGATGCCCGCGTTGTTGACGAGCACGTCGAGCCGCGGCTCTTTGGCGGTGAAGGACGCCACGGCGGGCTTGATGGTTGCGAGGTTGGCGAGGTCGAGCTCGAGGAAGGCGAGGCGGCCTTTGCTGTCCGGGTGGGCGGACTCGATGGCCGAGACGGCTTTGAGCGCTTTGGGCGCGGAGCGGCCGGCGATGTAGACGGTGGCGTTGTGGGCGTAGAGAATCGCGCTGAGCTCGTAGCCTATGCCTGCGTAGCCGCCGGTGATGATGAAGACCTATGATGGGGAAACATGACACGCGTGAGTGTTGGGGTGATGATCGCAGAGATTGAGATGGCTTACCCTTCCTGTTTGATCCGGGCAGGTCTTCTCTGTGAGTGTTGCCGCCGGGAGCAGGAAGCTCTGGCTGAAGAAGCTCTGGACGGCACCCATCCTTCCTGTTTTCGCTTTTCCTCGGCTGGTGACGAGTATCAGAGAATCTCGTGAGGGGAGAGTCTAGGTCGTCAGTCGGGGGCTTTGCTGGGGAACCGTGGTGCGATGTGGAACCAAGGGTGCTACGCCCGTACCAAAAGTCCTTTGCAGAGGAAGTCCTGGGCAGATGAAGGGCCACAATCTCCCCGAGTTCCGGAGGTGTAACCGTGCCAGGTACTAAGAGTAAATATCCAGAGATGAGGACGAGCTTCCTTCGAGCAGGTTCTCCAGTCGATTTCCCGCTAGGTTATTAGCCTCTCACCTGCTCGGTAATCCGATATCCTCAACCTTTTTCCTATTCCAGCCAAGGGCGGACTTTGATATCGGCATCATCGTCGTGGATTGGGTATAATCCTTGATCCCTGTTCAGAAACCCCTGCGTCAAATCCCTGTCGCAACGACATCTTGGGCGCACCCGCATAATCCCGACAATTTTTTTATTCTCACACACACATATACACGCCTCACCTTCAACAGGAGTCACTCACTCACCAACCCCACACTCATTTATTTTCCTTCCCATTTCCGCCTCGAAACATGGACACAGGCACCCTCACCGCCTCGGTGACCTCCTCCATCATCTCCCGCGCCATCTGCTACCCCCTCGACACAATCGCAATCCAGCACACCTCCTCCACCCGCCGCCCGCTCCTCTCCGTGCCCCTCGCAACCTACTACCGCGGCCTGCCCGTGTCTGTCGCCATCGTCACCCCCGCCTTCGCCCTCTACCTCTGCACCTACCGCCAGGCCAAGGCCTCCCTGCAGCCCTACCTTGGTGACACCACCACCAACTACGCCGCGGCGGGCGCCGTCGCCGAGCTCGTGTCGAGCCTGCTCTGGACCCCGTTCGAGGTCATCAAGGCGCGGCTGCAGATCAGCACCAATGCGCAGGAGGGCGCGCTGCTGCACAACCTGAGGGAGATCGCGCGGGCGGAGGGGCTGCGGGGCTTCTACCGCGGGTATTTCATGGGGCTGGCCATCTTCATCCCGTACAACGCCATCTGGTGGGGCGTGTACGAGAACACCAAGAAGACGACGCTGGTGCGCGACAAGCTGCCGTCGTCGGCGCAGGCGGCAGTGTGCAGCACGGCGGCGGTCGTGGCGAGCTCGGGCTTGCTGCATCCGCTGGAGCTGGTCAAGACGCGGTATCAGGTCTCGACGAGCGGGACGGTGGGCGCTCTGGCGACGGAGGGGAGAGGGAGCGACCGGATGGGCATAGGGCAGGTGGTTCGGAATGTGGTTCGGGAGAGCCAGGGGAAGTGGTGGCGCGGCTTTTATCGGGGCTATGGCCCGCGGTTGGCGTGTAGTATACCCAGCTCGCTGATTATGATGACTGTCTTTGAGCATCTGCAGCCTGATGTGACTGACAATGTCCCGGAATTGGAGATGCAATAGACGAATAGAGATACCCAATCACCACTACCAAGAAATACTGACCCGATGTGCACCGGCATGGCTGCATTGCTCTGCGTTCTATATTCCAACTTGATATGGGAGGCCCTCGTTGCCATCCTATCAATCTCCCATGCCCTCCTTCTCGTCACCATCACATTTACCCTTCCACCCCATCTCCTAGGCTAAGTAGTCCCCACTCACGCTGTCACCGGCAAATGTGGCGAGCAAGCAATGTTCGGCGTGGTCCCCTCGCACAACTGTCCCGGGAAGCTAAAGGCCAAACAAGCGCCCCATGCCTGCGGCTGAGGCGGTCCGACAGTCGCACTCTGCCCGGAACTGCCGAGCACAAAGACGGAGCTACCTTCGGTGCCATGGAATTGACATACGGCTGAGACGGTGGAGCTGATGTAGGAGACAGAGAGTGGGTTGGCTAGTATCGGGGGGAAGGCTGAGGTTAGTTATAATCTTGAATTAAGCAACTGTAACCATAGGCAGTACGGTGGACGAAGAGAAACAAGAAAGGTGGCTCCATTGAGAAGGATCGACATGATTAGGAACATGTTGAATGCACATACTTATGTTGAAGATGGTGTTATCCTGTGGGACGTTGTCAATAAAGTACGAGGCGGAAGCGGCGCCTTGGAAGACCAATCCGTTGGTTTGACGATACGACAGCTGAGCTGGTGATGGGGCTGCATTGGTGAAAAGGAGGGGGAGGGAGAGGGCCAGAGGAGTCATTGTAGTCTTCATCTTGTTATTCGAGAAAGGCCTTCAAATTTCTAACAGAGTTTAACAAGTTGAAAAGTGTGCGATTTGTTCTTTGGGATTGTTGATGGAAAATATCCGGGATGGGCACTTAGTAGGTGGTTAATTGTCTCTTTTATATTGATTTGATGCCAATGGCACGTTCTGTCAGATCGCACCTTCCTTGGCTTCAGGTTGCCTTGTGCGCCAGCACCGAGCTGGATTTGCTATTATACGAGCACAGTCATCTTTCAGCTACTAAGGTGCTCAACGAGTAGACGATAATGTGACCAGCAGGACAGACTGCGAGCCTTGACAGCGGCGCATGCGGCATTATCGGGTCATGTGATGAAAACGGAAAGGTGGCGTGGCATTTTTGCTTACGATGGTCATTCGCCTACCCGGACTTCGGAAGGCTCCACCACTTAGTGTATGTTTGTCTTACAACTATTCAGCTGATTCGTCCATGTTTTTGAAGCCACGATTATTCGAACGCACACTTTTAAAGGCCCAGGCATCGCCAGCGGCCGAGTGCTTGCCTCTACTCGAATGCAACATTGACAGTGGAACGACCTGCTAATCCTGCGTGGATTCTCCACTCGGGAGTCAAGTTACGCAACGAGACCTTGCGAGTAATTCTTAACTCGAGAGCGCCACCTCGTGAATATCACCCTGGCGCCGTGGATGAGTAAGATCACCGCCACACCGCTTGACCTAGATATCTAGCGTATCAGCCCGCTCTCTGTGGCGTCTGGAAAGGACACGACGTCATTTTTGTCTCGACCACGGCACTTTCTGAGACTTGGAGGATCTGTTATGTAACAGCGTGACTGGCAGTGCACTTGGAGCTCTTGAGCAAGAACAAAATGACCCGCGGCTGGACAGTCCGCAACCGAAGTCACGCCGATGGTCAGATACAGTCAGATACCGTAGCTCGGGCGGCCGCGAGAGCTGAGTACTAATCATGTTAGGTAGTGAAGTTCGGATGGAATCAGACCGGCCGAAATAAAGGAACCGAAAGTGTGAAAGAGCTCAAAAAAATTTGGCCTCATCTTTGACGTTCACCTTTTTTTTTTTTTTTTTTTTTTTTTTTTTTTTTTTTTTTTTTTTTTTAATTTTTTTTTTTTTTTTTTTTTTTTTTTTTTTTTTTTTTTTTTTTTTTTTTTTTTTTTTTTTTTTTTTTTTTTTTTTT